>OVAU01001317.1:0-15344 GCA_900406315.1 Biscutella laevigata subsp. laevigata
TTCAGATTAGTAAGTTTGAGGAAGCCATTAAGGGCATCAACGATCTCCAGATCATACCAGATCCTGCCACTATATCGCCTTCTCATGAGACTGATCCGACTAAGTTAGCGGATCCAGGGAGTTTTACTCTTCCTCGCACTTTACTCACTACTCAGTTTGATAACTGTTTATGTGATTTATGTGCTAGTGTTAATGTCATGGCATTCTCAGTGGCTAAGGAACTTGGTTTTTCTTCTTTTGATCCATGCAGGTTTACACTGGTCTTAGCAGATACATCATCAAAGAAACCAGTTGGGATGCTCACCAACCTCCCTATTATGCTAAAAGGCATTGAGATCCTCATTGACTTTGTGGTGTTACGAATGGACAAGGAGCCTAAGAACCCACTTATCTTTGGGCGCCCTTTCTTGGCCTCAACTGGAGCTACCATAGATGTGAAGAACGGAATTGTCAAGCTTGATATGGGGAGCCAAGGGATACATGTTTACAGGTCTACATGTCTATTAGATGGGGATCAGGATGAGCAACATGCATATGTGCTTGGATATCAGGAAGAAGTGGATATAGATGAATCAGTAGCTAGGAATGGTCCGTCTAGTTCAGAAGTTGTTGAGGATGATGTCCCTTGGTGGGAACACACTACGAACCCATGCGGGTTCAGAGACGTCACTGCTTGGTTGAACCCAAGATGTTACTATATTCCAATTAGCATGATCGGATTTCGCTTGGAGCGCGCTCTGTGCGATAGGAGTTCATCAGTGAACGTTATGAGCACTAACCTATGTGAACACCTGGATCTTGTCAAAACCCCTTGCCCTGATATGTACTTGGAGAGTTACACTGGATCCTACATTCCTCCTACCAGGATGGTCTCTTGAGTTGGCATTCCGGTGCAACGATTATGGATCAACACTGACTTTTATGTGCTTGATCCATCTATGATCAATAATGGTGCAGTAGTGCTTGGGAGAGAATTTCTTAGGGATGCAGGAGGAGCTCTTCATTTTCGTAATAATGGTCTAACTTTCAGGAACGTGAGGGATCAGTATTATCAGACAAACTATCACCCAATATGAACTAATTTCAGGAGTTATGGGCAGCAAGATGGAGGGGATGTTGTCATTGGAGAACCAGTGGGTCCGAACGAAGAAGGAAATGGTATTGTGGAAGATGCTGAGAGCAAAGTAGAGGATGGGCGACGTTATGGGCAATACCCGCCAATGAACGAGGCGCACAACAGATTGACAGCGCTATTTGAGAGACTTCAGCTAAGGAACGGGACAGTTGGACGAGACAGGAGTGTTGTGGAAAGAAACGATGTGGACCCACCAATTACTCCCAACAACCTCTTGCATGAGGAATTAACAGAGAGAGCTTGGACCATGGAGGGTCAGACTTTCTATGATAAGGCTACTATTGCCGGGCTCATGGACTGAGTAGAGAGGCTCAAGTCCAACTTCCAACACCACTGATCCCGCCCTTACAACGCCAAGCTTAGTGACGATAAACAAGCTCACTTGGGAGGAAATCTCATGTCTATCCCTTTTGTATATACTTGCAATTTCAATTTCTTAGCTTATGTTTGAATGAAGTATAAACTTATGGTTGGTCAAAATGTTCAATTTTCAGGTACCAAACGTTTAAAATGGGGGAAACGATCAAAGAAAGGAGGAATTCTCGGCCAAGGCACTTGGATCGGCCAGATGGATCGACTTGATCTGCCCGATCCAGACGAGGAGAGTGAGTGGATTGACCAACTGGATCGAGCAGTGTTGGCCGATCCAAGTGCAATTTTCAGGGTTTTAAGTTGGCTCGGGTTTTAAGTTGATAAATCCGGATTTTTGGCTTTTCTCCTTCCTTCTTCCTCCTCCCATGCGATTTTCACCATATCTCTCTCAATTTTCAATCCTTGATTGTAGCTTCAATTCTTGATCATTTTGCTTTATTCTTGTTGCTATACCTTGGATTTTCAATTGCTTACAATCTTGCATTTTCATTTCTCTCTTCGAACACCAAAGGTTTGAGCTCTTGAAACTCTATTTTCGTGGGTACTATTCACCTAAAAAAGAAATTGGGTTTTTGGATCATTTTAGGTTGTGATTAGCTTACCTAGACCTTGGTGAACCTTTGTTATGGTAATTGTTGACGATTCTCTTGCTTGAAAGACTTTTATGCTATGGAATTTGAGTTTTTAAAATTTTAGGGTTCTTGATTTCTTGAGAATTTGAAGANCCTTGGTGAACCTTTGTTATGGTAATTGTTGACGATTCTCTTGCTTGAAAGACTTTTATGCTATGGAATTTGAGTTTTTAAAATTTTAGGGTTCTTGATTTCTTGAGAATTTGAAGAAGAGGTTTTGATTGGTTTTGTTTGTCTTGTTATGATGAATTGGAAACTTGCTAGCTTGATTCTACTTATGTTTAATTTGGGATATCATGTCTTGATGATTTTTGTGGAATCTTGCTTAAAGTGAAATTTGTTGAGGATTGGTGAATGTGAAAGAAAATTGAATTATTCATGTTGATTTTTTTTTTAATTGGTTTAGCTTATTCTTGAACAATGTGTTTGATTGTTTATAAATCTCTTGGATCAATTTTGGCAATAAATTCTTGTGTCTTGGCTATCTTTTTATAGGTACAACTATGTCAAGCTCAAGGATACCTGCCAAGGACAAATGAAAAGGGATTGCTACTGGGTCGCCGAAAAAGAAGAGGAACCGAGCGGAACCTCCACCTCATGATCAGTCTAACTTCTTTCCATCATCGCGCCTAAGCATGAATCCTGTCAACAGGACGGGAAAGCCAACAAAGATGAGCCTCTATCGTGCTCTCATGGAATGCAAATTCGTTCCAACTGTCTTACCGGATAGTGCTACATTGGATCGTCTGGGTATAGAGAATGATGTTAGACATATTTTGAGGGGAATGGGCATAGAGTTGATCTTGGCGTTGAACCGCCCTGGATTTTGGGAGCAGACATGTGCGTTCATTGTCTTGTTAAAGGTTACTTTTCCAGAGGATGACGTGGTGGATGATTCAGCCGACAGGTTTATAGAGTTTATGGGTTGGGATGATGTTATGCGCCGGGTCACTTTCACTCAGCTTGCAGAGGTGTTTGGGTTTGCTGATGAAGGAGTCCTGTTCTGTCCAATTCAACATGAGGAATGCGATATCGTTTGGAAGACCATTGGGTCTAAGAGGTTTGCTGCAGGGAAGGTGAAGGGTTCACTTATCCGACATCTCGCACCACGGTATGCGCAGAAGATTCTCACGCACTCGTTCAGAGCAAGGCGTGAAGCAGGGGGTATTAGCGAGGACGAGATTACTTACCTGAGTCATGGACTCTGCCCCGTGCCAACGATGCGTTGTTCCCAGAACTGGAAGATGTGAGAATCAGCCCCGTGAAGCTTCTTTGCTTTAGGTTTTTTGAATTGCAGAAATGAGGATTGACGAGAACTGATCATAAGCTTAGCATTGGGAGTTTTGTGACTCCTATCTTGGAATTTGTTGAAGTTCTTTTGCCAGAGGATGATGAGGGTGTCCAACCCCGGAGGATGGATGTCAGGTATCTCAGGAAGATACATTTTTTGGGTGGCACAATCAGGGAGAAGTTCATCTACAGGTTCTCAGCTAATGGACAAGACTGTCACGTTTTACTTCCCAACACAACGATCACCACACTTGACACCCCAGCAAACATTGTCTTCAACCCTGGACAGCAGCACATTCTCGATCCCCTTTGTCCATATTCTAAGGTTTTTGTTGAAAGAGCTGATAGAGAAGAGCAGTCGTCTGATCCATCCCTTACCGCAGCCTATTACAGTGAGAACCCTTCCACTATCTATGGAAGTGGGCGCTACCTAGCTCCAACCGCACCGATCTCGATCAGAGAGAGATCTGTCCAGGACCTCTATATGGACAACCACAGACTTCCTCGGTGGAATCTCTTTCAGGATCGAATTTGAACACATAACAGAACTGCTTTACTTTTCTTTTCAGAACATAACAGACTCGGTGTTTTGCTTCACCTTCTATGTGCCTCAAGCTTCTTCTTCTCTTATTTTTTTCTGAGTCACTTTGCTTTTCTTATACTTCATTTTTATAGCTTTAATTGGGGTTTGTTATGATAGAGACATGGATCATGACAAAAATTGTTAGCTTTGACTATTAGGAGTCAAAACCTTCGAATTTTGATTACCATTTGATTAGAATTCAGAATAGCTTTTGGCTATCAATCCTTAAGAATATTATTTTATTTTAATTTAGTTTTAAAGGTGGATTGTTTATGGTGTTTGATGTTCAAACTTGAAAAAATTTAGTTTGACATTTTGTTTTTTAATGTCAGAGTCTGAAACAAACATGCTTTTGCGACACTTTAAGCTACATGTTTTATATCATCTCATGCCTTTTATCTTGATTTTTTAAGACGATTGTATCTTCTATACTTAATGGGTATAAAAGTATGAGTTTACTCAAAGATTATATTCAAAGCTAAAATAGTCCTCCTTTGTAAACAGTCAATCTTCAAGAAGAGACACGACTTGTTCTCTGGTGTAGCCGCTTGTATCCTCCTCTGCTTCCTCGTAAGCTTAATTTCCTTAACTTACCTTTTCTCAATTTGTTCTCCATATTTCCATATCACTTGCTCATTTGTTCTCTTGTTTGTTTCTTATATATGTTTAAGTTTTTTCTTTTACGTGTTTACATATTTCCAGAATTGTTGACTAATAAATTTGTTGGGTTTATTGTCTCTGTTTGCTTTTGTTTCTAGAATAAATTAGGCATGCTAATATTCTGATTTGTTATTCTGAAGTTGATGAATTTTTTGAAGTTATAATATTTGTCTATTCATTGGTTTCTATTCAGTAGAGTTTACGATGAATTTTACTCTATTTGTCTTTCAGGTACATTCTGGTTTTGCTAATACTTCTAAAGAGAAACAATGACTTTTGTCTTCGGTACCGATGTAAATATATCTTCCCTTAAAAATTCATTTATGTTAAATGCTTTAAATTAGTTATTTGAAAATGTTGCTTGGAACAATAGAGTCTTACATGGAGTGAAAAATAAACAAACGTTTATCTTCAACTAAGAATCAATGAGAAACTTAGAGGTTCATTATGAGATTCATATATCCTTATGTTGGGGTACCTAGGAGAGCATATGATCCAAAGGTGTTAACATATTATGCTACACAAGAAACGTCATTTCCTCATCTTCCACCTGGAAAATATTTCTTAATCGACTATGGATACTCAACTAGAAGTGGTTATTTAGGCACTCATCGCAAAACTAGATACCACCTTGATCAGTTCATTAGAGGAGGAGATTCTTCTACTCCACTAGGAAAACTCTTCTTCTCCGACACCACAACGCAAAAATCTCAATATTTTTCTAGGTAAATTACTTCTTCCTTTTGAATTGTTTACTTTGCTTGTATTGTTTATACTTGAAAGATCTTTGCTTATATCATTTGTAGTTGAAAGATACGTGCTTTGTACTTGAAAGATCTATATAATTTCAATTGTTTTTGGGTGAAAGTGGTTTCTCATAGATAATGCACTGATACAGACTTATATAGCCACAATAGGAAACTTGGTGATGTTTCAAAAAACTGAATGAATCAAAGAACTGTTTTTGCGTTTTTGGCAATTCATGTTATGATTAGTGTTCCTTTGGATTAGTCATGATCATTGCTTGCTACAAAGAAATTTTCAGAGCTTTGTTTCGAATTTGAAGACAGAACAGAACTGCTTTACTTTTCTTTTCATAACAGAATAGACTCGGTGTTTTGCTTCACCTTCTATGTGCCTCAAGCTTCTTCTTCTCTTATTTTTTTCTGGGTCACTTTGCTTTTCTTATGCTTCATTTTTATAGCTTTAATTGGGTTTGTTATGATAGAGACATGGATCATGACAAAATTGTTAGCTTTGACTATTAGGAGTCAAAACCTTCAAATTTTGATTAACATTTGATTAGAATTCAGAATAGCTTTTGGCTATCAATTCTTATGAATATTGTTTTATTTTGTTTTAATTTAGTTTTAAAGGTGGATTGTTCATGGTGTTGGATGTTCAAAGTTGAAAAAATTTAGTTTGGCATTTTGTTTTTTAATGTTAGAGCCTGAAACAAACATGCCTTTGCGACACTTTAAGCTACATGTTCTATATCATCTCATACCTTTAATCTTGATTTCTTAAGACGATTGTATCTTCTATACTTAATGGGTATAAAAGTATGAGTTTACTCAAAGATTATATTCAAAGCTAAAATAGTCCTCCTTTGTAAACAGTCAATCTTCAAGAAGAGACACGACATGTTTCCTGGTGCAGCCGCTTGTATCCTACTCTGCTTCCTCGTAAGCTTAATTTCCTTAACTTACCATTTCTCAATTTGTTCTCCATATTTCCATATCACTTTCTCATTTGTTCTCTTGTTTGTTTCTTATATATGTTTAAGTTTTTCCTTTTACGTGTTTACATGTTTCCAGAATTGTTGACTAATAAATTTGATGGGTTTATTGTCTCTGTTTTCTTTTGTTTCTAGAATAAATTAGGCATGCTAATATTCTGATTTGTTATTCTGAAGTTGATGAATTTTTTGAAGTTATAATATTTGTCTATTCATTGGTTTCTATTCAGTAGAGTTTACGATGAATTTTACTCTATTTGTCTTTCAGGTACATTCTGGTTTTGCTAATACTTCTAAAGAGATACAATGACTTTTGTGTTCGATACCGATGTAAATATATCTTCCCTTACAAATACATTTATGCTAAATGCTTGTAATTTAGTTATTTGAAAATGTTGCTTGGAATAATAGAGTCTTACATGGAGTGACAAACAAACAAGCGTTTATCTTCAACTAAGAATCAATGAGAAACTTAGAGGTTCATTATGAGATTCATATATGCTTATGTTGGGGTACCTAGGAGAGCATATGATACAAAGGTGTTAACATATTGTGCTACACAAGAAACGTCCTTTTCTCATCTTCCACCTGGAAAATATTACTTAATCGACTATGGATACCCAACTAGAAGTGGTTATTTAGGCCCTCATCACAAAACTAGATACCACCTTGATCAGTTCATTAGAGGAGGACCACCAACAAGTACTAGGGAACTGTTCAAACACAAGCATTTTGGTTCACATTCGGTAATTGAACGAACATTTGGTGTATGGAAGGCTAAATGGAGGATTCTAGATCGCAAATACCATAAGTATGAGCTGAAGAAATGGGTGAAGATTGTGACATCAACTATGGCACTCCATAATTTTATCCGAGATTCACATAATGAGGATTATGATTTTGCACATTGGGAAGCAGTAGAAAAGTATGAACATCATGAAGATCAAGTGATGGAAAATGATGGCATAATTTGTACCAACCAACTGGGGATAGAGTGATAAAGGGTTTATGCGACTCTATTACCGAAGAGATTACGAGAGGTTATCGACTTCCATATTAAACTTCTTTTTTTTATCGACTTTCATTTTAGACTACTATAATTTAACAAATTATGTTTTATTTTTCTCTGTAATCGTTATGTTTTTATGAACTTTGAAAACTTATATCAAAAACATTTTTAAAATTTGACTATTTTCATGTTGAAATATATGTAATTTTTATGTTTTTGTCTATTTTCATTAAATTAGACTTCTTTTTGTCGAGTTTCATTTTATACTAATGTAATTTATCAAATTATGTTTTATTTTACTATGTAATCTTTACGTTTTTATTAATTTTAAGACTTTCATCAAAAACAGTTTATTAAATTTGACTATTTTTCATGTGGAAATCTATAAATTAATATTTTGTAAAATTTTAATTTAAATATATTTAAATCATAAAAATAATAATAAAATAACATGTACTTAGATGCATCTTCCAAATGTACAAACAAACATAAATTGATTTGAATGGTCCATCCAGATGCATTGTACAAATGCATCTTAAAAAATGAACGTCATCTAGATGCATCATTCAGATAGATCATCTGAATGAACCACCTGTGTGCATCTTCCAACTATACAAAGGAACATGACCTATGTCAAGAATACAAACGTACATAATTGAGAAAAAAATTTGCATATCGCTTCCCTTTTTCAGGTGTCCATGTAGTTGAGCTCTTTTAAGAGCATTTTGACATTAAGGTTCAATTAGAATATAAGTACCTACCATCAGACAAATTCAACACAACATGTACCGTCATCTACAACAAGATCGACTTGAGTGATTATGTTCTCCATTCTAGTGACTCGTCCAACGTTTGAAACCTAAACACGGATAACACCAAATTTGATATGCTTGACTAAATAGAGATAAGGCGCAACATATCAACATATGAGTTGAACTGCAGATGAAGATATAGCTTACAGTGTTAATATCAACCTCATATTCACCATTGGTAGATTCGCTACTCAACGATTGCATATTCAGATGAAGCAAGGTTACAAAATGGTGCCAGAACTCATTTGGTAAGTAAATAATGGAGCATATACCAATCAAGTTTGAACAGGGTGTTTCCCAAAGAGTTAGTAACGATGCAGTAGATCACATGACAAACCGCAAGAAGAAAGATGAATATATGCAGTTTATTTGTGTTGGCCATGTTTCATCATTCGCTCCTTCTAAGAGAGAGTCATCAGATTTCTGTCATATATTCTCTGTAATATACTCGCACATTTTTCACTGAAACAATTTTTTCCTGCATGAAATCTTTTGACGTTCAAAGAATATACATGTTGTCCTTATTGATCAGGAGAACTCGGAGATCTCACACTTATTACGGTTGGGCTAGAGCTTTCAATCTTCAAGGAAGAACATGGTCTGGCGGCTGAAAGTCTATTGATCATACCAAATTGTTCCTTGACAAAGGATGGTTCCTGATCTTCATCACAGTTGGTCACTGACGACATCTTACATTTAGGTTCATTGAGGTTGCATTTGCATTACATATCATATTTCAGGTGCGGAGTTGAGCTTAAACCGAGAAACAGGTCGAAGAAGGGATTTTAAAGCAAAAAACAAAGCAAAGTCGGGCAGTTATATCGGCGGAGCCAAGCCGGTACGAGCATACTGGTGGAGCTACCCCGATACATAAAGGGAATTTGAGACACGAGCTTATACTGGCCAAAGGTGATTAATACGATGACATGTACTAGTGACCGTTGATATGTTGTGATTTTAGTCGGTTATAGTGATCATTCTCATCCATTTTTGCATCAATTTAGATTGCATTTAGAGTTGTTTAGGTCTATTTGCATTGCATAGTCATGTTTCAGGTGTGGAGCGGATCATTGAGCGAAAAACGGGCAAAAGGAGCAATTCAAGACTCATTTGGAGCATAAGGATTCAAGCTAAGAATCAGAGCTCGATATCGGCTAACCATATCGGTCTACCAGACCGGTATCTAACACACGGCTACTTTTGGAGATCAAGCACCGGTGAGCAATACCGGTCACCTCTGACTGTTATTGAGTTTACGGCTGAAGTTGGAAGACAAGTACCGATCAGGAAGGCACAAGATACCGGTCTACCTAACCGATATTATCTCTCTAGTTTGAGAGAATTAGTTAGTAATCAACCCCCGATTTATGGTTTGACATAATTCTCAAACCGAAAAACCATTATACTACATTTGACAAGTATATATCTAACTTCTCGTTAAACAATAGTGATAGTGAAAAATATTATCAAATTGCGTTGGTGCCATTTCCGGGATTTTTTATTACCATTCTTTCTTTGAGATTGCCAAGGACTAGGTTCCTTTTCTTTCCAAGTACTAACCTCTCAGCTCTCTACTCTCTTTTCTCAGGTGCATGAACACACTCTCCCAAGGACCCAACAATCTTGTACCCATCCCTAAGAACCTCACCGCTTTCGAGAGACAAAACTCTAGAGCTCAAAGAGAAGCACTGAGGTTGAATCAACTAAACACTCTCCAACCCCAAATGGCCGACGGACAACCCCGAGCTAATCCTCCTGTTGCACGGACGATAGGAGAGATCATTGAGCTAAGAGCTCATGACACTAGAGCAGGAATCCGCGCACCACCTGTCGAAGCTAACAACTTCAGAATCAAGACAAGCATGTCGAGCATGATTTTGAGTAACTAATTCTATGGCTTACCAAAGGATAACCCCATCGCCCACTTAGACCACTTCGATCAAATATCTGGGACTGTAAAGATCAACGGTGTCAGTGAAGGCGCCTACAAGCTGAGATTATTCCCTTTCTCATTAGGGGGCACTTCAAAGGATTGGGAACAAGGTCTTACTCCCGACTCCATTACCACTTGGGCCGACTGTAAAAAAGGCTTTCCTTGCAATGTTTTTTCTCACCAGCTCGAACAGTCAAGATCAGAGGTGATACCTCAACGTTCAAGAAAACGGGCATGGAGTCCCTTATTGAAGCATGAGACCGTTTCAAGAAGTATACCCTCGATTGTCCACATCATGGATTCTCACCTGCTACCCTTCTTAGCATTTTCCACTGCGGTCTACATAAGGATTATCAGATGATACTCTACACTGCAAGTGGAGGTAGTTTCTTCAGTTTGACTGATGATGAGGGTTCTTCCTTAATTGAAAAGCTTGGCCAGAGTGATGCATCCCATGGAGGGGACTTTGATCGCTCGATTCCATTCACTGAGAATTCCAAGGATCAAACTTTCAAAGCTGAATTGAAGTCTCTAAACGAGAAGCTTGATCGCATGCTCCTTTCTCAACGGGCATCGGTAAATGCAATGGGGTTATTTAAGAAGAGGGTTCACTGAACTATCAAACTGAAAAGGTCCAGTACATGAGTAACCAAGGCTATCAGAGGAACAATTACAACTCCAACTACAATCCAAACCCCAACCCACTCTTATCCTACTGAAACACTAATGTTGTTAATCCTAATGATCAGATTTATCCTTCTCAAAAGCCAAACTACTCCAACAACAACAACCACCAAAGAGGCTCATATCCCAACCAAGGACCTCAAAAATAATCCTACCACAACTCAAACCCACCCGGTTACTCTTCTCACCACACCGGTCAATCATCTCAAGTCCCACCTCCTCAAGCTAGTATTGTGGATCAAACAATTCCAATGTTGAAGAAGCTTTTGAATGGACAATCTAAGCATGCGGTTGATTTTGGAAACTTCTAGAAAAAGATTCACTCACGAGTCGATCACATCTACTCAGAACTTAACTCCAAGATCGACTCCTTATCCTCTCACATTAAGACATTGGATAACCAAGTCGCTCAAGTAGCCTCATCTTCTCAGCGACAACCGAGAGCACTTCCTGTAAAGGGTGTCTCCCTTTCTAATGAGTATGTGAATGTCATCTCTTTTGTCGTTATCATCAAGGACGATGAATCTCTAAGTGTGGGGGGGGGGGAGGGGGGGGCAACTCTGAAAAGATCGAAACCTACACTCTAAAACTTCCTTTCCCAGGCCGCCAAATTGGAGAGCAAAGGGAAAAGTTCATTCAAAGTCTAAAAGTTGTGGAAGATATCATGCCTCAGATTGTCGCAACTCTAACAAATCCAAGAATTGGTCAAGCAACTAAGGACAAATTGCTAGGGAAGCTTAAGCATCTTGATGAACCGAAGAAGATTCTTCTACCAGAGATCTACAGCCCCATCACTTTACCACCACTAGATCCGGGTAAGAGAGTGGATCCAGGGACTTTCACAATCCCTTGCACCCTTAATATTGTCATTTTTGAAAATTGTCTATGTGATTTGGGTGCTAGTGTGAACCTGATGCCTCTATCAGTCGCTAAATGCCATGGCTACTTTTCTTTTGCCCCTTGCAAAATGAATGTTATTCTTGCAGATAAGTCGGCTCGAACACCTGAAGGAAAGCTAGAAGACTTACCAATCAAGTTGTGAGGTGTAGAGGTACCAACTGACTTCGTAGTGTTGAAGATGGAGAGGGAAAGTGATCAACAATTGCTTTTGGGTAAACCGTTCTTGGCTCCAACTGGAGCAGAAATAAGTATGAAGAAATGAGTAATTAGACTGGACTTGGAGGCTAATGGGATCCAAGTTTATGAAGCAAGACCCTTGTCAAGGAAAGGCAAGGAAGAAATGAACGTTTATGTGCTAAGTGATGAAGAGGAAGGAGAACCTGAAGTTCAGAGGTTTGGAGAATTAGAAGAAGATCCAGAGGGAATACTGTTTCAAGACAAGAAGTTGGATCTTGGACGGTATCACATTTCAGCGAGCATCAACGAATTTGAGTTCGAAGACATCCTATGTGAGTCCCGCTTAGTGGTGAACGCCATGACAGTGGGTATGGCTAACCATATGGGATTCGTGATTCGAGATCCACTAATTTGTGATCTCACTGAGTTTAAAGGACCATGACTGCAACCGATTGGAATGCTCCTCAAAATGGGTATCAAGATCTATGACGGAGTTGTGCTAACTGATTCCAACGTTTTCGAATCACCGTTATATGAGGAAAAGCACATCAGTTTTGGGGAGACCTTTTCTGAGCGATGCTGAAGCGGAGTTGGAGTTGGAGTTATACTCTGGGAAAATGATATTAAACCGGATCGACAACTACACTTCTTACGCTCATGAGCATGCGCCCTATGATCAACCTCCTAGGCCTCATAGAGAAGTGAGACAACCATTGTTAGCTGAGCGAAGACAACCAAACCGATTGGCCATTCAAGGTCAACTCAGAAAGATCGAGTGTGTGGTTCGGAAGAACCGGAGAGTGTTGGATCATCAAGTAGAGCGCAACAACTTACACCGCACCGATCTAGTTGCAAACATGTGGACTATGCGAAACAAATTGAATGTGAATAGGCAAGAATACATGAATGAGTTAGAGGAGCTTCGAGAGCGGGTTCGCGAGCTCGAAGTCATCAACAACACGCGCTAAGCGCAAAACGGAGTCAAGGTAACGACTTGGGAGGAAATCCCAAGCCGTTCTTGTATATATTCGTTTTTCTTTCTCTGAACTTGTTATTTTTATCTTTACTTTTGAGTTGAACTTAGTTGTCCCTTTTACGCTTGTTTGGGAGTTTGAATTTTTGCAAGACTACAAATATTCAGGTCGACTCATGACCAATTCCACTGATCCTAAAGACGGTGTTTTGGCAAAGATCAAACGAAGAATGAAGTTGCGTAGAGGATCCTGATACGGGAATCTGGTGTGACTGTACCTGACATCAATACCGGTCAGTACACACCGGTACAACTCCTCTAAACAAATCATGTGGAGCTTATACTGGTCAAGATATCAGCCTCGCTAGACCGGTATGTTCCTTACTGCAAAATTTGGATGATGACCCCGGGCACTAGCACCAGGAACGCAGACCGGTATGATCGTCACGGAAAAACCTGGGAGTTCATCCCAAGCACCAGCACCGGTCACTCGAGACCGGTAAGCTCCTCACGACAAATTTGGGGAACACTCCCCTGGGCACTAATACCGGTCAAAACAGACCAGTATTCTTCTCAGAGCAAAGTACCGGGCAGTAGTTCGGGTCAACCTGACCGTAAGCTCAAGCATATTTTGCTTCGAGATGTTAGAGATCCAAGACCGGTTCTTACACATGACAGACACTCATCCTCAAGTGAGTGTCGGCGGATGAATAACACCTTTGCTCAAGTATGCAGGAGCTACTCTCAATGAAGCGGGTGTTGGACAAAGGTTCTTGGATTTGACTTACCTCAGGAAATCTCATTTTCTGTACGGGGAAGTCCTAGGCCGCTTCATCTACTCGTTCATGGATGAAGACAGTAGCACTCAGTACACTCTCCTCCCTCAATGCCGACTCTTGGACCTGAGTGAGTCACCCAACAACATCGCCATCCTCGTCCCTCAAGCGGATCTGTTTGAGCCCCAAGGGCGTAGTTCTATTGCTCCACCTGCTTCTCCATCTGGAACTCAACATGTTGCGCGTCCAGAGACGATGTTTGACTACGAGGCAAGCCCACCGAGCAACATCTATGGTAGTGCACAATATCATACCGAGTCATTGGCTATTTCGACAGAGCCTGTGCAGATCAGAGATCTTGTCTTGGATAGCAGGAAGAAGGGTCGTTGGATTAAGTTCTTGGACACGATTATGAGGTCGACAGCGGGTGCGCTGAAGAAGAACCGAAGCGAACACAAGAAGACTGGAGAGGAGCTGAGAAGGGTCAAGAGCGTAGCGAAGAACAAATATCAGATTTACGAAGACAAGTTCAGACAGCTCACGAACCTCATCATGAGGAGAACCGCTCATTCGGGAAGCGTGGATAAGGGTACTTCTAGTGGGTTGGATCCCACCTTCACCTATGCTAGGCGATCCGCTAGTGTTGTGGAGACTTCCCGGGAGACGGACGAACTCCCACCTAGACCCTTGGCGTTTGAAGTGCGCCAACGCAGGCCCATTGCTTCTCCTCCACCTTATGACTCCGATAATGAGTACCCGACCTTCGACTGCGACGAGGAGTATGATCCGACCGTCTGCTATATGTAGGTACACCTCCAACCCCTGTAAATAAGCATGTTTTATTTTCTTTATTTTCGGTTCTTTCTCTGAATTTGGATCTCACAGAGACCGTGTGATTTAAGTTTGGGGGAGGAACCACCCTAGGTCTAATGTCGTTTTCTGTTTTGTTTTTCATCTTTGCATTGTATGTACTTATGTTTCCATAAAAAACCAAAAAATCGAAAATTTAAGAAAAACCAAAAAGATTTGCTTTTAATCGGGTTTATCATATAGTTTGCATTACATTTTAGCATAAGATCGAGTCTCGTGTAGGTTGCATTGCATTCATTTTTCAAAAAAGAACCAAAACACCTAGAACTCGCGGTTATTGATTTTAGCCTAGTAGTCTCGAAGCATCTTGAAGTTTATAGTCTTAGGAGTCGAAGCCTAAAAAGCTTTGTCATTGGTCTTGATGCTTGATAAACTATTGTTGCTTTCATTTTATTGGAGTTTTAATTTGGATTTCTAATTATCATGATCAAGCTACTTCACTTGTGTTTCATGGCTTCTAACATTTCAAGCACGAGTTTGAGCATTGCAAACTGAAACACTATTGACCCATCTTGGTCATCCTCACCTTAAGGATGATTTCCTCTCACCCAAAGCTCCCTAAACCAAACACTTGTGAGTTTCATTGTCTATTCTTAAGTGATTGATGATTTTGTAAAATCTTGCAAGATTTAGTGCGACAATTGAAAGCATCTATCCGGGTAGCTAAGGTAGAATAGGCTTGGAAAGGAATTGAAAATGTTTGGGTATATTGATAAAAGAATTTTCGCTACCCCGCTTTACTATAGGATTACTAAAGCGGAGTAGGTTACTTTCTTGGGTGAAATGCAATTTGGATGCTA
>OVAU01001318.1:0-15342 GCA_900406315.1 Biscutella laevigata subsp. laevigata
AAATTCGTGTCAAACTTGGTTTGTATTTGCCTAAGTCTGTTCGCAGGGTGAATTATATGTTGCTTTACTAAGAGTTACGACTAAGTCAGGTTTGAAAATTCTTACCGTCAACAAAGATGGCGAATCATAGAAACAGATAATGAATGTCGTGTTTAAAGAAGTATTTCAAAATATATAAAAGTGGATATTTTTATTGGTGTTTTATTTTAAAATTCGACACGTACATATTAAGTTAAAGACATGTTTTTTTATTGATGTTCACTTAATTAATTTATTTTTTTTTTTCATTCAATTCAAAAAAGTTCATTATCAAATTATAGTAAATACAAAAAAACATAATTTTTTTCAACTTGATAGTTTTATAAAATAAAAATTATAATTTATATTATATAGATTAGATATGTATAATTATTAATAATTTTATATACCAATTAAACTCGTGCATGGCACGGGTACTAACCTAGTTTTCTTTAATTTGTAACAAAATTTCCACCATACAAATAATCTATTCTATTAAAACAGGGTTTATATACTTAAAAACTTATAATAGATTATTTTATTTAATGACTAGACAAACTAAATTATATATATTTCTAACCAATATTAAATATGTCTTATTATTTAAATTGATATGATTACAAGAAAATTATACTGTTAAAAATAAAAAAAAAATATATATATATATATAATATACGTAATACTAGGTTTACATAATATTATAGATTTTTTATTTCAAATTTTGTTAATTACGTTTTCCTAAATTTTCTTAACCATAATTATCTCTAAACCTAGAATAAAAAATCTATAAATACATGATTATAATTCTTTTAGTGCATCCAATCAATCTTTCTTTTCCACTTTACTCACGTTCAAAAACTCTATATATATATATATATATTATGTATATATTAGGTAAATATTTGTTACAATAAATATTACTTATCTACAATAATTTATCAAGGTTTTTCAAAAAATATCCATAGAGTAATATTCTTTATTATTTATGTTTTTAAGATTTAAAATTTTAAAAGAAATATTAGGATTAAAGATTTAATCAATTTTATTATTTACTTTTTTCATTCGATATTTGTTATAAAAATGAAAATCAAATTTGAATAATAGTTAAAATCCTAAATTAAAAATAAATAAATGGGTATGTTAACAATATTAACAATAGGTTGGATTTGTCTATATTAAATAAAATAATATTTAAACATTTATGATTAAGTGCATTATAAATTTCTCCAATTCAACCATATTTAAAAATTAATATCAATTTTAACAATATTTAAAATTAATCTCAATCCCAAAAATATTTTACTTAATTAGATATCAATCAGTATTGTCATTTAAAGTTCTAAATCAAAGCATACATTATATATAACCTATCGAATATAAATATATATTACCATATTTTTATAATTTAGATGTTAATTATTAATATTAATTTTAAAATAAAAATACCCACGTTAAACGCGGGCGCAACTCTAGACTATTATATTAAAATATGGTTTATCTACCATAAAAAATTATAATGTCTATTTCATTTATTGACGAGGAAAATTAAATTTTATATATTTTTAATCAATATTAAAATTTTATATATATTGAAAGATATCTTAATTATAATAAACTTTATTTTTAGTAATAAAAAAATCATAACATCACGTAAATTCAAAAAATATTTATTGATAATGACTTAAAAGAACAATTAAACAGATATTGTTACAAAAATAATCACTATTTTATGAAATAAATATCCCACAAAATATTTTTTGTTATCTACAATGATAAACCAAATGATTATTCCACACTAAATTGAATTATTATGTTTTTCTCTAAATCCTAAAAAAATAACAATGAAGTCAATATTTAGTTCCTACAATCCAATTATATATTTGTAGTCAAACTATTTTTTATTATTAGTATTAATTTAAATATCAAACATATTTCAACAATATTTTAAACCAAATAGATCATAAAATTCAAATTTTGTACGTAAAGAATAAATATTTTAGTCACACATATATATTTACCAAAACAAAATATTACACCAGAAATATATTTTACTAATATTACTTTATACAAAAATAATGTTCTTATCTTAAACATCTTATATTTTTATTATAAAATAATTACACAAAATATGATTGAATGAATAATATAATTTTTAGTTTTAAAATATACGAACACCAATATATTTAATTAAATAACTAATTAATTATAAAATTTTATAATTTTATAATTTAAAATATTAATATTAAATTTAAAATAAAAAATATCTGCACATTAGCGCGGGTTCAACTCTAGTTATTGTCTTTTTTTTGTCACAACATACATTCAAAGGAACTTGATCTCGAGTAGTAACAAAGAGACCACACTAGCACAAACTTACTAGATTACATATCCTGCTTCAACTCTAGTTATTTTCAGATATGGTAAAAACACTAAATATGACCCTTTATCCTGCTAAAGTTTGTTTTTTTGTCAATTCCACAAGTAATTTTTTTTACTTATTTAATCTAATGAACATAGCTTCTTGAAAATCTATCACGTATCATGTATGATACAATCATCGAATTCTCTTTCTTTTTTTTTGTTGGCAATCATCGAATTCTCTTTAGTACACCATATAGGTGGTGTAACATAACTCCTAGCAAACCATATTTATGTTTCTCATAAATCTGTTAAATCATTTGCTTTCCTAATAAATATGTATTACTTACTACAAATCTAGCATTGATCTGTTTAACCGAAACTTGTATTAGTTTCTCATAGCCATGTAAACAAAACACATCATTCTCTCATAGAGGGTTGGGTTCTGATTTACCATGTCATCAATGACGGTCAGAGCTGATTTGGGATCCCGGTTTATGAGATGAGCATCAATAAGCAATGAATACGTCCGTGCATCAGGTTCAGCACCTACGCTAACCAGATGCTTGTATACTCTTGTAGGCTTGTAGCCTCGAATGTCTGCAAAGTAAACAAGCTACAGTCTCTAACCAGAGAGAGAAAGATTGAGTGATGTGAGATGGAAACAGCACCTTCTTGAGTATTCCAAAAGCATATATTGAACCATTGTAGGAATCGATATTAATTAGGAGTCAGTTCAAAAGAAGAACTAATTGCTTCAAATGTCTGATAAGCACGATCCAGATCCCATGTGTTTGCACAGCCAAGAATTATACATTTTAAAGCAGCAACAGACTTGTATGGAGTTTCTCCTTGACTCAATTTCTCCAACTGGAAGATACCTGGTGGATTGTGTAACATTGCAACGTAAGATTTAGACAAAAAAAGTTATGTTTGCCTGCCTAGTACCAGAACTCTCAACCGTATTAACAATCAGACCATGAATGCTCTACTTCCCATAAACAGGAAGAAAACTAAGAAAATGCAGAAATAGACCCTTAAGGTATAACTCAATATCCAATGTCTCAAAACCTTTCTTAGAGCAGGCCACAACGAGTGGGTATAAGGCTCTAAAAGGTGAAAGCATTTCCTCCAAACCTTCTCTGTCAGAGTCTGCATATACGGATTCAAATTCATAAAGTGCAATGAAAGCTTTTTGCAGATCTTTGCCATGAAAATGCAGGTTTTGGTGCCTTTTCCCACGAAGAGACCGTTTCAGGATTTTCCATGATCCTTCAACTAAACTTGAATGACATGTTCTAGCAGCAGTTGCAAGAACTGCTACAACTAACCCTTCATCAACACATGAGTATAAAACTGAAATGCTATTCATTTCTCCCCTAGTGATCAATTTGAACATAAATTCAAATGCATAAAATGCTAATTTGCTATTATATCCTCTTGAATTGCAGCTTCTGCCATATAAGTACACAGTACCCAGCTTGGGCACAGGGACTTGTTCTGATCAGCAGTCTGGCAAAACAAGACTTCACGACTAATAATTGGTAAAAGGGATGCCAACGGCTTCAGATGTCAACCAACCAAAGACAATAAAACTTGTTAATACCTTACACCTCTCGATGATGGAGACAAGTGTATCAGTTCTAATTCAGTTTTTGTGTGTTTAATCTTAATTGACTATTGACATGACTTTTGAAAGACATAATTGAAAAAAGTGTGATTCCTATGAAATGTTACTTAGTCCGTGTAACAATGACACGCGTCTTTACGAATGCCGACCAGGGGATGTAAAGGTTGTCATGCACATGGCTCCCTAATTAGCTTAGCCTTGAAGTACTTTACATTTTATACGCCTTTATGAAATAAACTATTTCCATTTTTTGTGTCTTTATGGCTGCTTTCTCTAATCTTTTCATCGTTTAGTGCTTTACTAGTATAAACAATGTAGTACATTATAATATGTTTAATTACATTTCACAACAAATTTTAGTTTGTGGACGTGTGTATCTTTTGTTATGTCTTTAGGAAAAGCTAGAATCTAGTTAAATCACAAAAAAGTAAAGAGAATGCATCCCGATATACGTAAATTGAGGTGGCAAGTTAGTAAATAACAAGATTGAGGAAAGCACATAAAGTCCCACTATTAAACATTTTCAATGTGAGCTTTGACCAGACCCACAATAACTTGGCGACAAGTGTGCTTTCCACCTCCTCTGTTTCTTATGCATGACCACATTGCTTTTGCATACTCAAAATATAACATTTTACATGTCATTACACAATAAAATCTTAACCTTTATAAAACGTAGGGTATGCTTATTAGTATCTATAAGGACATCTCTCTCTCTCTACCAACCAGGGAAACTAACATTTGTGGCATTGTCAAGGTTAAACAAGTTTCGATCTAAATTTGTTCAACGAGCATAACAAAGATGTTTTCAGCAGCAATTATGTCAGTTTTGCTTACGCTGCTTCTTCTCTCCTCCATGGTTATCTATTCAAGTCAGCTTCTAATCTTACTTACATTTTCTTCGGTTCAATAGACATCTATTCTACTAGATACGATCTTTGGCCTTTACTGATACGAGATATCTCTATTGTGATTTTTTATGTTTCTTCGAGCAGACGCGGCGGTTTGTGTATGCAAGGATGGGAACGAGCAAGCGCTTCAGAAAGTGATAGACTACGCGTGTGGATCAGGTGCTGACTGTACTCAGATTGCGCAGACTGGTGCTTGTTTCCAACCAAACACCATCAAGAATCACTGTGACGTCGCTGTTAACAGCTATTACCAGAAGAAAGCTTCCACTGGTGCCACCTGTGACTTTAACGGCGCCGCCTTCATCCCCACCTCCCCTCCTTCCAGTATTTTCTACTTACCCAGAACTTCTTTACATCAAACAATTTTGTCTAGTTTTGTTTTTGCTGAGTTTCTTCCTTCTCTACTCTGTTCTTGCAGCTACTTCAAGCTGTCTATCTAGTTCCGGGTATGTTTCACTTCTGACTTCATCTCACCTTAGCGCTTAGTTCAGGGTTCCTTTTATCCTATGTTTAATTCTTGATCGTTTGCTTGTTGTTTTGTTTGTATGTGATGATTTTCAATAACGAATCTGTAGATGTGTAGAATCCATTTTGCTATTGAATCTTTACTAATGGTTTAACATTTTCTATATAAAAGAAACGTGACGATACGGTGATAAGTGTGCTGATAGAGCAACTCTTTTGCAGCTCCACGGGAACTCCAACCACCGGAACTCCCTCCACGGGAAATTCAACCACCGGGATTCCATCCACGGGGAACTCAATCACCGGAAATTCAACCACCAGCACACCCTTTAGTGGAATGCCAACTTCTTCTTCGTCTGCATTTCCTGGAACTACTTTGGGACCTTCCGGGAGCACAGGTTTCAGCGGTGATCCCAGCGTCGGAGAGGAGCTATCTGTCAGAACCACGACGGTCATCTTACTAACCACCATCGCCGTTGTGGCCTTCCGGATTTAGGTGATAATCATCTCAAGATAAAGTGATGGACGGCTGAAATTTTGCCAACTATGCTTGCGTTAGGACAAAAGGCTGTCTCTTTCTTGTTCTTTTTTTTACCATCTTTGTCTAGATTCACCAATTAATGCTTGTGATTCTCTCGTTTTCTATATATTGTAGTAATTTGGTTTTATAGGAAACGTAAGTAAGAGTTTTACTCTTGTTTTTCTTTTGTATATCCGATGAGATTCTCTATGGTTTGTATTATTGTTTCTACCTATATGCGTCCTTAAATCCTATCTCTTTTCAATTACTTTGATCAGATAAAAGTGTTCTGGTTTGTGAACTTGTCTTAAAAAGAGTGGATTTTGATCAGTTTCTGTTTTCCTCTCGTTGAATGGAGTATAGGGTAATGAAATGGTATTGATACCCGATGATTCATCTTTGTAGTTGACAAAAAAAAAAAAAAGATTCGTTTTTTTGTAAAAGATTCTCTCTCTCTCCAGCTGTAAGATCAAACAGATCAGAATCTCTGGTGTAGTCTTTGTGTGTATCGCCGTGAAGAAACAAACAGGCTTCTTCGTTTCATCATCTCATCTATATAAGCTGAATTGTTTCCCATAGATCGTTCAACTGTAGAAAGGTAAAAACTTCAGCTTTGCTTCTTTTAGTCAACTTTGGATTCTTCTTTTCTCTTTTTAAGTATTTGGCGACTGGTCTTTAGAGGATTCCGAATAGTGGGAAAGAATCAGATTCCTTTCGTTCGCTATTTGTCGATTTTCAAGTGTTTTACTCTCTAGTTTATATGGCTCTAGCTCAGGAATCATCTCTGTTAGAAGATGAGTTCTCTACTCGTAAACCGTTTCATTATCGAATTACTCATTTAAACTTGGGTATGGCGATGATTCTATAGCTCAGTAGGATTCCAATCTGGGAATTCTGATGGTCTATGGTCATTTGAGGTTCTTTAGCTCAATTATTTTAATCAGAAACAGGAAATTCTAGGCTCACTTTCATTAACGAAGGAGGTCGATGATGGTGGCTGATGGATTGGGAATATATGTTGTGGAGAGCAGAGGAGGAGCAATAGCATGTATGATGCTTTCTCTGTTCTGCTTGGGCACTTGGCCTGCTCTTCTGGCTCTTCTCGAACGCCGTGGCCGCCTCCCGCAACACACTTATCTTGATTATTCCATCACAAACTTTTTGGCTGCAATCTTCATAGCTCTTGTGTTTGGTGGGATAGGTGGAAGTTCCTCCGAGGCACCTAGTTTCATTACCCAACTCTCTCAGGTTAGAATTTGAAGGACTCTCTGATCTATGGAGAGTGCATCTCTCTTTCTCTGGTACTGATAGGTCCCTGCTACAGATTCAGGACAACTGGCCCTCGGTGTTGTTTGCTATGGCGGGTGGGGTGGGTTTAAGTATTGGGAACCTTGCTACTCAGTATGCTTTAGTTTTTGTTGGTCTGTCTGTTACAGAAGTGACCACCGCGAGCATCACCGTTGTTACAGGTGCATAACTTGTCATGCTTTGTTGCAACTGTAAAAACTCCAGATATCTCTGACTGACACACGGTTGATGCATACTGTGTTGCAGGCACAACTGTCAATTACTTTTTGGACAACAAATTGAACCGAGCAGATATTCTTTTCTCTGGTGTCGGCTGCTTCTTGGTAGCTGTTTGTCTTGGTTCTGCTGTTCACTCTTCCAATTCTGCTGATATAGAGGCGAAACTCAGAAGAGTCTCTGTAGATTATAAAAATGTGAATTCCGAAGAGTGTCAGAGACTATTTGGAGGTGAAGTTAGAACACACCGTGTAGCTTAATTGTCTGATTGTGTTATAAAAAGATCGTTCACTTCTTTCTTTTCAACAACAGAAGAAGTAAAGATGGAGAATGCAGAGGAAGGAACTGCAGCTTTTCTTATAGCAGTCGAAAAGACAAGAGCAATCAAAGTAGGATCTTTCTCTTTACTTCTGTGTATCTCATGAGTTTGGAGGCAGTAAAGGAAATCAATCAATCTCTATGCATTGATTGTATTCAGGTGTTTGGAAAGAGCATGGTTGTTGGTCTGGGAATAACCTTCGTTGCAGGTCTTTGTTTCTCTTTCTTCTCACCACTATTCAACCTTGCAACGAACGATCAATTTCACACTCTAAAACAAGGAGTTCCAAAACTGATTGTCTACACCGCATTTTTCTACTTCTCACTATCTTGCTTTCTAACCGCCATCGCTCTAAACGTTAGATTCCTGTACAAACCCGTGCTCGGCTCACCAAGATCATCCTTTAAGAGTTACCTAAATGACTGGAAAGGAAGAGGTTGGGCTCTTTTGGCTGGATTGATTTGTGGGTTTGGTAACGGTCTTCAGTTCATGGGTGGACAAGCTGCAGGATACGCAGCCGCAGATGCTGTTCAGGTCACACACACACTTGTAACTTAAAACTAGAAAGTTGTTATCTTTGTTTGTGATTTTTGGTCAAATCGTGATTCATGATTTATGAGCAGGCACTTCCGTTGGTGTCAACCTTTTGGGGGATATATCTGTTTGGGGAGTATAGGAGATCATCTCCGCGAACATATGTTTTGCTTGTTGGAATGCTGTTGATGTTCACTATGGCGGTGGGGCTTCTAATGGCCTCGGCTGGGGAAAGAGAGACGCTGTCTAACTGAACAGCCAAATGACAATGTAGCTCTCTGTGTTGTTTGTAGTTAGAAGGGTTTGTTATAAACGGACATGTGTATATTTTCTTTGAACGGACAAAACGGTGTCTTTTTTTTTATTTTATTTTACACCTTTATTTGGGTCACACCAGAGGTTCCACCCAGAATTAAATCGCACGCAGACGTAAGGGTCGAACACAAGACCCCTTAGTACCATGCACAATACCTATACCTAAACCAGTAAGACTATGAGTGCTCGACATAAAACGGTGTCTTTCAAACGTAAGAAATCTCACAGATGATAAAACTTAAATTATATATTCAAATAACCAAATCTCCTAAGCATAAAATGTTTATTTCACACAGATTTTGTTTTTAAATTTGTAACATCTATTATAAATTTCGAAATTCTATTTACATAAATTTAAATCACTAACATATACCACTAAACAATATTTTAAACAAAGACAAATACAAACGATATTCTAAGTTAAAAACAATCCAATCCATATTTTAAACAGTATTAGATGAAGACCCATACTATACACGGATTTAATTTTTATCATTCAAATTTTTTTTTTTACTTAATTAAATATATTTATTAGTTTATTGTTTAAATATTTTATCTTAGGACATTTATCTTAGCCATCATTTATTTTTAGTTTGCAATATATCTTTTTTTAATATATAAGACTAGAAAGTGATAGCTTTCTTTCTCTGTCGTGATCCATTTTGGAGATTCCCTTTTTTGGGCTTAGGTTACGCTAATTGAGATAGAAAGTTCACTTTACCTTATTAGTTTTATCTAAGGGTTGGGAGTTCATTGAAAAGTGTGTGGTTGGATAAGTTTTGGTTTTAACGGCTACGATGAACTGGATTTCTTCCCCTGCGTCCTCTTCAAGCTTCTGAGCTTCTAGCTTCCTCTTCTTGTAAATCTGCTTTTTCGTGTGGTTTTGAGATCCTTCTGTTGTTTTTGTATGTTTGCGAGGTGAAGGTTTTGTTTCTGAAGTTCTTAAACGAAGCTTTTGGTGTTGCTGCTCTTTCACTGGGCTTCTTGTGGTTTTTGTCTTGAAGTTGGGTCGATCTAAGTTGGTTTTCAGCTGCTCGTAGGAAGGTTCTCTTCAATGTCCGCTGCTTTGGACAAAGAACTAATGGCTCTTTCTCTCGGGGAAGAGGATGAGCCTTTCATCATGCCAGACCTTCCACTGATAGGATCAGTCGCTAGAAATTCTCTGAGCATCATCGGTAGAACTGTGAATCCGGATAATCAAAAAGTGGCAAATGTGGTCTGAGATATGCCAAGGATGTGGGAAAAAAAGGAAAGGGTTAGAGGTATTGTGCTCTCAAAAGAAAGGTTTCAATTCATTTTCAAATCTGAGCTTGATCTCGAGGAAGTTTTGGAAAAAGGAATTCAAAATCATAATCAATGGGCGCTAGTTCTAGAAAGATGGGTTGAATCGCCACCAAGTACATTCCTCCAGTCCATCCCGATCTGGGTGCAGATAAGTAATATCCCAGTTGAATATTATGATGAACATGCTATTGAAAGGTTGGGAGAAATATTAGGAAAAGTCACAAATGTTACCTTTGACCCTGAGGCTTCTCACTTTCAAGAGTATATTCGGGTTTGTGTTCTCTTTGATGCTTCTAGACCCCTAAGGAGATCTAAAGTGGTACATCAACCAAATGGAAAGCCTTCCTTTACTCTGTATTTCAACTATGAGAGGGTTCAAAAACGTTGTTTCTGCTGCCAACGTCTGACTCACGAACAAGACAAGTGTCCTGTGTACAAACTACAGCAAAAGAACGCAGAAGGATATAAGCCTACAGGTTATGCTCAGAAAATTTAGAAAGAACAGATGTTAAAACCCTCCGACCCGTTATTCGGTGTTCTGTCTGAAGAACAAGTCGGTTTGGATAGAAGCATTGGACGACCAAAGATAGCCCCAGAAGTTCTGGAGGAGATGCGGAATTATTTGAAGGGTGGTGAGGAATCTGATCTTGCGCTCAGAATTCAAAAAGTCAAAGCCTCAGTTGCAGAGACGCTAAATGATCCGATCACTGCTAAAAGAGTCTTGCGGTTGGAGAAACCAACTATCTTCTCTCGAACTGATGACAAAGGGAAGGGAATAATGTTCAATTTTGAGACGGTTTCATCCACTGCGGAACATGGTGAAGTTTTGCTGAGAGACGATGACTCTTATAGTCGTGCTGATGATCAGAATGTTTCTTCCCTTGCTACTATGGATTTAAGAGAGAAGCTCAACAGAATCAAAGCGACCTTTGATGTCGTCTACAAGAATTCGTGTCGCCCTATTACCTCTGGATGTCCTACGGTTCAAAGGAGATCTCTCTCTAAGACTTCTACTTCTGGGACCCGAGGTAATAAAGCGCGGAAAAGGTACCGGCCATCAAAAAGAAATAGAATCCGTGCTGAATCTCAGAATTTTGTTGGCAATCATGAAGCAATAAGGAAAAATGAACATGGTGCTGATGATTCTCATAAAAGGAAAAGATCTGACCAGCCAAGGGAAAATGTTGTTTCTGTGAACAAAAAGAGTAATTCGGTAATCTCAAAGATGGGGTTACCGAAATCATTATGAGTCTGCTTGTGTGGAATTGTCAGGGTATCGGTACGTTTAGGGACCTGACAATTCATAGGCTAAGGGAGATGCGTAAAGATCATTTCCCTGACATTTTGTGTCTTTTGGAAACTATGAACTGTACAGACGTGGTTAAGAATATTCAGGCTGCCCTTGGTTATAGTAGGTCTCATATTATAAATCCTCGGGGCAGAAGTGGCGGTATTATTGTGTTCTGGAAACGAAGTGTTGAGGTTTTGGTCGTTTCTTCAGATAAAAAAATTGTGGATATTGATGTTCATTGCGGTCTTCATCGGTTTTTTGTCTCCTTCGTATATGGAGAATCGGTAGTTAGTAACCGATCTGCTCTGTGGGAAAGATTATCTCGTAGTGGGCTGCACAAAAAATCAAGTTGGTGTGTTCTTGGAGATTTCAATGACATTATGCACAATGGGGAAAAGCAAAGAGGTAGAAGAAGGTCAGAATCCTCCTTTCTTCCTTTCAGAAACATGCTAGAAACCTGTGAATTCTCGAAACTTCGTTCTCATGGGAATAATATGTCTTGGGGAGGCCGTCGTGGTTCCCTTTGGGTTCAAGCTCGCCTTGATGGATGTTTTGCCAGCGGTGCCTGGCTTTCTGCCTTCCCTTCAGCCTCTCAGTCCTTCCTTGATAAGAGAGGTTCCGATCACAGACCTGTTCTGGTGCTTTTGTTGGATTCAAAAGATAAGTACAGAGACCAGTTCAGATTTGATAGAAGATTTTTGGGAAAACCAGAAATACATTGGTTGATTCATGATGCTTGGAACTCTCGCAATTTCGATGAAACGATTTTGTTATCTAATAAACTTAGATCTTGTAGAAAGGGTTTAAGTTCCTGGAAAAGAACCAATACGCTTAACTCGAAGAAAAGGATTTCTCAGATTGAAGCTGAGCTTGAGATAGTGCAGTCTGAAGATAATCCAAGCAAAATTAGGTTTTATTCCCAGAGATTTGATCTAGTTAATGCTTACAAGGAGGAAGAGAGTTACTGGAAACAGCGAAGTCGTGAGTTATGGCTTCAAGAAGGAGACTGTAATACTAAGTATTTTCACGCCTCAGTCAAATCTGCTAGAGGGAGGAGATCAATTAATAAGCTGAAGGATGTTAATGGCGTGTATCAAATTGCAGAGGCCTCTAAGGCAGATGTTGTTATTCAGTACTTCAATAATCTGTTCACTTCCTCCTCTCCTCCGGAATTTTGTGTTTGGTTCCTGGATATGATCCCTCGCGTTAATAATCAGATGAATGATAACCTCACTTCCATGGTTTCGACAGAGGAAATTAAAAATGCAATTTTCTCAATCAAAGGGTCGAGTGCTCCAGGGCCGGATGGTTTCTCTGGTCTGTTTAATCATAATTACTGGGACATTGTGGGGGTTTCAGTTACTCAGGAAGTTCGTTCCTTCTTCGATACTGGTGCCTTTCCAGCTGAGTGGAATCATACGCATCTTGTTCTGATTCCGAAGACGTCTGATTCTTTAGAAATGACAAATCTGAGGCCTATAAGCTTTTGCACAGTGCTATACAAGGTGATTGCGAAGATTTTGGTGAATAGATTGAAACCAATGATGGGTGTGATTGTTTCCCATTTTCAATCAGCTTTCATTGAAGAGAGGCTCATCTCGGATAATATAATCATAGTTCATGAAGTGGTTCATAGCCTTCGGACGCACCCTAAAAACTCTTTTGATTACATAGCGGTTAAAACTGACATGTCCAAGGCTTATGATAAGTTGGAATGGGACTATCTGGAAGCCATCTTGGAAGCTTTGGGTTTCAACTCCAAATTCAGATCTTGGATAATGTTTTGTGTAAGATCGGTATTGTTTTCTATTCTAATCAATTATTCCCCTTTTGGACTCATCAAACCACAAAAGGGATTGAGACAAGGCGATCCACTCTCTCCGTTCCTTTTTGCCCTCTGTGCGGAAGGTCTTACTCATTTGATGCGGGAATCAGAAAGATTGCAATCAATTCAGGGCATCAAGTTCAGCCTAGACGGTCCACCAATAAATCATATGTTGTTCGCAGATGATATAGTGTTTATATGCAAGGTTATTCCTCCCCATATTCACCGTGTTGTGGAGGTTCATAAATTGTATGAACAAGCAACGTGCCAGGTTATTAACCTTGAGAAGTCAGCGATTACCTTTTGCTCAAATATTCCCAGTGGGCGTAAGGATCAGATAAAGCAATTACTTGGAATATCAAGAGAAGGAGGCGTGGGGAAGTATCTTGGACTCCCCGAATGTTTCAGTGGTTCTAAGGTTGATTTAATGGATTTTCTCAGGGATAAGCTCTCTAATAGGTTAATTTGCTGGTTCTCTAAATCACTTTCTTATGGAGGGAAAGAAACACTTTTGAAATCTATCGGCCTCGCTCTCCCAGTTTTTGCTATGTCTTGCTTCAGGATCCCAAAAACCACGTGTAAAGCTTTGGTGAGTGCTATGCCGGACTTTTGGTGGAATTCAGTTGAGCATCAGAAGAAGATTCATTTGATGCGTTGGGAACGATTATGTCTGGATAAGAATGATGGGGGCCTCGGATTCAAGGATCTAGAGAGCTTCGATCAAGCCATACTTGCAAAACAAGTCTGGCGCATCCTTCAGGATCCTAATTCTCTGTTTTCTTTGGTCTTGAAAAGCAGGTATTTCCCGGACCGACAGTTCCTTGGCGAAGTTTACTTTATGGTAGAAAGTTACTACTAAAAGGCTTGGAAAAAAGAGTGGGAAATTGGTGTAACACTCTTGTTTGGCAAGATCAGTGGATTAAAGATGGAGAATTGCGAGCTCCGTACCGGAAAAACTCGAGGTTTGATCCGAATCTTAAAGTCTCTCAGCTTATTGATCCTGTGGCAAACACATGGAATGAGGAAATTCTTCAAGATCTTTTTCTCGATGGTGATATAAAGACAATCCAGCAAATTAAACCAAATATCCATTTGGAAGATTTTTTGGTGTGGAGCGGATCTGTGATAGGAGAATACTCGGTTAATCAGGGATATAAAGCAGCCTTCTTGGTTAACAAAACGGAATTGATTCAGATTGATACTCAACAGCCCTCCTTTGGAAACAAAAAGCTCCCCCAAAATTGAAAAACTTCTTGTGGAGAATTGTCTCGGGTTCGTTGGCAGTAGCAGCAAGGGTGGATAACCGAATGCAGTTGCTAGCCACGAGATGCCAATCATGCGGTTTCGAGGTAGAAACTATAAACCATACGCTCTTTTCCTGCCCACTCGCTCGTCTCATTTGGGCAATATCGGACCTTCCATGTCCTCAAGGTGGTTTTCACACTGACTCTCACCAGATTAATGTCAATTACTTAATCCAGAAATCCTTGGATACGAATTTCCCTTCCTCCATTACCAGGAGATTCCCTTGGATTTTATGGTTGATTTGGAAACTGAGGAACTCCATTATTTTTGATAAAGCTATTGAGATTGATAATCTTCCAACTGCTATAGCTCTTTCTGATTGTGATGAATGGTTTTTAGCTCAATCTCTCTCTGCAGTCGTATCAGTTAATGACTCCACTGGCGGCGTCCCGTTGGCTGAAACCAAATGGAGACCCCCGGATGAAGGGTGGGTCAAATGTAATGTTACGATATTATAATTTTATAGAAAACTATATTTTTAAAATTATATGTGTGATTAATAAATAATACTAAATCATTTTCTGTAAATTTATTTAATTATATAATTTTTTTTTTATGGATCATGATTTTAGTCGTTTGATTAACCCGTTTGACCATTGTATTGAAGATAAAAGTTTAAATGATTTTTTGATAAAAACTGTTTAAAACATATTTATGCTAAAAACATAAATCCAATATTAATATAATTTGGTTTACTGTTATTGTTTAATATAATTTTTTTAAAGGATATAACAGTAAACCAAATTATATTAATATTGGATTTATGTTTTTAGCATAAATATGTTTTTAAACATTTTTTTATCAAAAAAATCATTTAAACTTTTATCTTCAATGCAATGGTTAGACGGGTTAATCAAACGGGTTAAATCATGATCCATAAAACAAAACATTATATAATTAAATAAATTTACAGAAAATGATTTAGTATTATTTATTAATCACACATATAATTTTTAAAATATAGTTTTCTATAAACTTATAAAATTTTAACATAGTAACATAATAATTTAGAAACACATCACCCCGCATATAACGCGGGTTCA
>OVAU01001319.1:0-15342 GCA_900406315.1 Biscutella laevigata subsp. laevigata
TCTAAAATCACACACATCACCCGTGTACCGGTGTACAAACCAGTCAACCAGACAGGTATCTGTTTTAGGAAGCCGAAGCCACTCATCCCGGTCACCAGCATTGGTGTCATCAATCTGGTACCATTTATCCGTAAGAATCGAAGGAACATACCGGTGTGCATACTGGTCAAATCTGAACGATACAGATGTTATGAGACTTCTTTCTTTACTCGTTTTGAACCCATTTGTTAGAGTTTCCCTTATTTCTTTTGCCTTTACTATATAAGTCTTAGCTTTTCATTTTGTAAACTCAACTTTCATCCTTTTATCAAAGCTTAGAGATTTCTCTCTTATGGAAGTTCACTCTCAATGGTGAGTAATATCCATTGAAATCCCTTGGTGTGTCATATCCAAGGTTTGGTGTATCAAGAGACTTTCAGATCTCTTGTGGTCCAGTTCGGTCCCCCATTTTCGTGCTCCATCTCACCTCTATTCCACCTTTACTTCTATCTTCATCTTCCATCTTCATCTCACCTTCACAATCAACATATCCCCAACAATCATCATCTTACCTCTTCATCTCCTTGTAAGAGATTCGCCCGAATCCTTGGGAGGGTTATATCAGATGAGGTAACATATAATTTATTTTTAAAAATAGAAATAAATCAAAATTTTGAAAAATATCAAAATATTTAAATTAATCTAAATTATCATATCCAAATAAAATGAAAGTATATGAAGTCCAAAATATCCTATTTAATAAAATATTTAACTATTTTTTCTAATAATTAAATTAAGAACGAATTGGTTAAAAGTGTTTTTTACCATATGTTTGTGAAATTAAACATTTCACTTATTTTTATAAGATTTTGTTTTTTTTGTGTTAATCCAATATTGACATTGAGTTAAATCTGATTTTATAGTTTATTTTCATCAATTATATTTTTACAATTAAATCATTAAACCAAAATAAACTATTTTATTGAAGCTAAATTTAATGGACCAATAATTGAATATATGACTTAAACCTATTCATTATTTATTCAGTTTTTTTCTCTCAAATAATTCAATATTTTGTCCTCAACGAACTAGAGCGAAACCTCGTTCCCTGAGTCCGTAGGGCCTCCTCATACGTCGAGCCTCTACTCTATCGCTCCTTCTCCACTGAGTGTCCTCTATGCCGAGCCTCCTTACCGAGCCTTCTCTCAATCTAGATAAAGAGGTAGGTTTTCAATATTTTGTTTTAGGGTCTAGTGAGTTCTCGAAATTTGGAATCTTTGTTAATTTCGTTAGTTTATAGGGTTGTTTGTTCGACAATTGTATGCGATGATTCGATTTAGAATCCTTATGCAGTTTTTTTGTTCTATTCCGATACTTTTTGGGGATTTTTAATGGTTTCAGATTTTAGAATCAAATTTTAGATGGAGAAAAGGTTCAATTAGAAGCCTTATGCATGTTTTTTTGTTCGATTCCGACACTTTCTGGTGATTTTTAAGGGGTTTGGATTGTAGAATCAAATTTTAGATGGAGAAAGGGGTTTCTAGATCTATATCGAGAAAAAGGTGTGCTTGCTCTTCTAGTAGACATTTTCTAGATATAACACATCTTCTAGATCTATAAACGTTGGTAGAAAATGTATCTCTTCACTTGTTATGCACTTATTCTGACAATCCTTGACAATTTTGACAATATTTTTTTGCTAATTTTGAGTTATGTTATTTCCTATCTTGTAGGATGAAAGATGAGCTTTCGAAACTCATCTTCAAACCAGGGAAGTTTCCTAAAATGGACCATATCAACAACACTTGCAAGATATCTTTGTTGAAGATAAAAAAGCAGTTTTGGCAAAGGAGTATGATGCCTTGAATGAGGACTCAGTATTCAACCACATCCTCTCGAACATGACATTTCATTACGCTACTCTACACGCCTTATTCACAGTACGATATACAGAAATTGATATGTAAGAGGAAACATAAAATGTGGTTTGTTTTTGGAGGTAAGCCTCTGCGGTTTTCACTGCAAGAGTTTCATGCCATCACGAGTCTGAATTGCAAAGATGACAAAGGGATGATCGATACACCTAAATTAGAAGTAGACAGTGGGTTTTGTAGTTCCTTGCTAAAGAAAAAGGAAATGTGAGTATCCAAACAATTTCAAGTCAACATCTTACAAAAACTAAGAAGTGGAAACATGTGGACATGATCAAGTTGATTTATATTTGTATAATAGTTGGGTTGATAATGGTGAAGGACAAAAAGACGGATATCCCACAAACTTACATTATGTCTGTGTTGAACCTTGATCAGCTTTGGTTGTATCCATGTGGTCCCAAATCATTTGTGCATTTTCTGAGGTCTATTATCAAGGCTAGGGAAAACCTGAGGAACCCGAAGATCTATGTTATGAATGAATTCTCATACGCATTTCAGATTTGGGTCATGGAACCAATCCCACTTATTTGAGAATTGCTTGGCAAAAAGATAGAAGAAAGTCATAAGGGCCCAAGATGTTCTAACGGAACATGATTAACAAGAGTGTCATATGTTGGGATAAATCATCTTGATTTATCGCTTGCAAAAACAATAAGTTTTTTTCTGATATTTTGCTTTGTTTGAGTAATGATATTTTGTTTTGTTGTTGCAGGATATTATTCATTCTTACTTTTCCTTGGATAGTTCTAATGCATATGAAAGTCTTGAATACTTGTGGGGTGATGAGGTGCGGTAGATTGAAATAAAATCTCATTAAGGGACATGATTTCACAGATCACATATGGAATAGTGTAGAGCCATTATCGGTCGTATTGAGTGGAGCAATCTCGGCTGACAGCACTGCAAATGAGGAAATAGATGAGAATGCCTCTGTAGAGGAAAACCAAGTCCCAAACAAGAGGAATATTATGACCATGGGTCTGAACAAGTACCGAGAGGACAAGGAAGCTTCAGTGACGATATGAAAAATACATGAAGGGATTGTTTGAAGCTTCTTTTGCTAGTCTACAGAATCGGCTGGATAAGAATATCAGCGAAAAAATCTTAAAAATAGAAGATAACCTCTCACTGCTTACAAGCACACTATTGGCTGCAAGCAAAGCACAAAACACCACTGTTTCCCCCTCTCGTTCGGTACGTAAGAAAAGAATAACTTTGTTTAATTTTCTCTTGTTTGGGTTTGTATTAACCCTTTATTCCAATATTTACTTGAGTTTGTAACATTTGTAACGGTGTAATGTTTGTGTAAAACATTGTAATATTTGTTTGACTTGCAGGATGGATAATCATGTAATATGTTTGACAGAAGGATCATGTATCATGTAATATGTTTGGCTTATGAAATAATCATGTAATAAGTCTCGTCCATAATAAGTTTTTTAGTTTACGTAAACGTGTTCTTGGTTAACGTGTTATATAATTGTGATTGCGTAATTGTGTTTTGCTTTTTTTCCAGGGAAATAACCTGGAAGCTGGAAACGTTGCAAACCCCCTAGATTCTCCCACTCCTACGCAACCTTCTTTGGTACATTTTCCGTCTTTTTCTCGAATGAAAATCTGGATTGAAAAACATGTTTTGATCTAGATTGTGTAATTGTTGATGTAATTTTGTGCATACTCTTAGGGCAATAAATTTGAAGACCCTATGAATGCAAACCCCATAGATTCTCATTTGGTACCTCATTGTTTGGTACGTGTTCTAGTGTATAAACGTGTTCTAGACAGGAAATCTGGATTGGAACACGTGTTCTACATAGGAAATATGGATTGCAAATATGTGATTTAGATCTAGATTGCGTTAGTTGGTGTAAATTGTGAATGTTTTCAGGCAATAACTATGTAGAACCTATGGCTTCAAACCCTCGGGATTCTCCAACTCCTTCGCAACCTCATATGGTATGTTTTCTAGAATTCTAAACAACACATAAATATGCATTGAAAAACGTGTTCTAGATTTCGTAGAATGTCGTAATTGTGTAGAATATAACTTGTTCTTGGTGAAAATTTCAGGGCAACAAGGATTTGAATGAAAACATATTCATTATTAGTCAAATAAGTGACATCCACAAGAGTCTAGATACACGAGAGTATCTTCAAAAAAGAGTTGAGTTGCTTTCACAAGACACGGTGGTTGTTGAGTACAACCCTATTGCACGAGACAAAAACGATAAAGCCGATTGTTCTACACAAGAGAACAGTAAATTTAAAGTTTTCTTGGATCCACTTGATAAAAAGAGTCCAACGCTGCAACCTCTTGACAAGCGGCATATGTTTGAAGTGTCATCACTAGGAAAAAGGGACAATGAAAGATGATATCTTAGTTTGGGCTTCAGATGAGTTATTTGATGCAATGTTCAAATTGTCTTTAAGGAGCGAGTAAGATAATAAGTACATAACATATGTCATACTTGTTTTCAAACCTATTTTATTCTCATCTTTTGATGCTAAAGTTTTTACTTTTCAGATTCCTACATTTAGGTTCAGGTTATGTGTATCAAAAAATGCTTAATCGCGTCATGTCACATTCATAATGGTTTGAAACTAATGTAAGCTTTAATAACATCTCCTAATTATCAGTAATTCAGAATGACCATATTACCACCTTTCGTTGGAAAAACACTGACCATACTTTTGTCTACTGTCAGAATGGTAGAGGTCCCAAAAAGACTTAATACATCTTGTTGCTATTGTGGATCATACACACTCAAATACATTGAGTGTCACTTGAATAGATTGGACTACACTTTTCTAAATGATGAGAACAACAAGCACGTGAGACATAAAATAACATACCTTTGGCAAGCTGCAATAGATCCATTTCTAGAAGACCGAATGATAAATCACGTACCCATAAAGTTTCATGAGCCAGAGTAGTAGACATCTTATGAAATCAGGTTTTTTTGTATCAGGTTGTTTGTATCTTTTGGTTCTTTTGATTTTTCTAGGGTTTCTAGGTTTTGGGTTTGTTTTGTTATGTTGTGGTTGTACATAAACTTGTTGTGTTATAAAATATAAAATATGTTCTTATGTGTTATGTTATGAAAATTCTTTGGTTCTGCTATGAAATATGAAGTCTGCTTTCTAGTATTATAAGCGTGGTGTGTTATGTCTACGTATCTAGATCAGAAAACATGTTTTGGATCTAGAAAGTGTCTGTTATGGATCACATATCTAGAAAAAAAACGTAACCAAGATCCATAAAGTGTGTGTTGTCTGTTATGGATCACATATCTAGATCATAAAACGTAATCTAGGTCAAGGAAGTGTATTATATCTATGTATCTAGATAAGAAAACGTGTTCTAGATCAAGAAAACGTTTTCTAGATCTTCTAGAAAAAAACAGAGCTGTTTTGATATGTTCACGATGATCTTGTAAAAATTTAACCTGTGAATTCTAAAACTCGAACATGTGCTCTTGTAAATCATTAAAACATCAAACCTGTGTTTTCTAAAACTCGAACATCTTTCAAAAATGAAAAAACGATGATCCAAATACTAAAATAAAAATGATGATCAAAAAAACGAAACAATGATACATGATTTAGAATGGAATATCACATGTAGCTCTAATATGATATTCATTACGACATCAAGGGCATATGTGCCTCATGGATTTTTTATAACCATGAAATACCTGAGATAGTCTTATATTATCTTCTACGTTTTCATATCTTCTTTTTCTTTGTTTGCCAAGTCATCTCCTTGTTTGAGGTGATAAGACTTCTAAGTCTTTAATTGATGGGATAATCCACTCATTTTTAAGAACCGCTATAGGATTAATGATTTATTCTTAAGAAGTTCTCCATGCACTTGTGTGATAAACCTCAGCAGCGAGTGTGTGAAGCTCCACGCCTATGTTAAACACGCATTTTATTGCGTGTTTGCAAGAAAATATATCTAAATCAAATTTCTGACAAGAGCATGTTCTCTTTTCTAAATCAACAACATAATCATATGCATCACTCTTAGCCTCAAATATGTTGATGGTAGAGGGAAAAGCAATCAACAATTTAGCGTTTTCGTCCTTCTAGCTATTATATCCTCCATGTCAGCTGTCAACGGAGCTGAGTGCTTTGCACTCAAAGCTCGGCATTTAAAAAACCAGTGTGTCAACATTTCTCTTATGCTCTCTGATATGTCTTGATTTTAGGGGTATATAACCTGCCTTTTAGCATGTTTATGAACCCTTTAAAGACTGCCTTTTAGAGTCTTTTCGTCTCCTTTTGAGATTTTACAGGTCTGAAGTAGACATTGAAGAAATGAAGCTTTTAAACGTGATTTCAAGAATATTTGAAGAAACTCGGATCTGTTAAAGCTTAAGTTCGATTGAACCTCAAAACACGTGATCAAATGAAGAAGTGAGGCAAAGATCAATCGAACCACACCTAGTTCGATCGAAATAATCCAAGAAGAAATTGTTTTAACTGTCATGTAAAATCCGGGATTCAATGAAGTAGATCAGGCAGGTTCAATCGTACCAGCACTGGTTCGATCGAACCGGAAAACCAAAAAAAGAAATTTTTCTTTTCCGCATCTCAAGCCCACTAGAAGCTCTTATTTTATCCCAAGACCCTATAAAAGCATCAGAGATTCCGGATTTTGAAGACACAATTTTACAGTTACTTGTACTTAGTTTTTCCTTAGTTTTAATTTCACTTCGCAATCTTGGGTTTATATTTTGATTTGCTAGAGCGATAAATTTGATATGATAATTTTGTATCTTGAACCCTGTTTATTTATTACATTCAGCTTTTGTCTTTATGCTTTGTTTGATTGTTGTTGCTACGTTTGAGTAGTTTAATAAATTAGATCTAGGGTTTTCACAAAAAAGAAATTAAAGTTCATGCTTGATTACATTTAGAGAAAATGAATAGGTAAGATCCTTAACTAGTTCTAGATTTGTAACTCAGGTTTAATTAGATAAGTTTAGAAGATTTAAGCGCGACAAGCAATAAATTATATCACCCAATCGAGAAACTAGAAAAATTTAGACTAGGTATTTTGCCCATAAGGTAGAATCAATCAGTCTAGTAAACCAAATTGATTCTTGTTTAGCGGCTTTTAGTTTAGCATTGAGTGACACAATGATAGTCTAGGCGTACTCAAGCCCCCCCCCCCCCCCCCNGCGTACTTAAACCCCCCTCCCCGAGATGGTAGTCTAAACCTAATCGAACCCTTACTCCGAACAATATTGTTGGTTCTAATCCACGAAATTCATAATCGATGAAGAAGTGAGGCCCAATTCGATCGAACCACATCCGATTTGATCAAACTAGATCCAAAATAAGGCTGATCGAACCAGCGCGAGAAGACATGGATTCGGTGATAAGACCGAGTTTTGGTTTGATCGAACCATAAAGACGAATTCTCCAAAACCAAATTTCAAAACCCAAGCCCACTTGCTACCTTGACGACGTCACATACCCTATAAAAGAACCAGAGATACGTGAATTTTGTAACGTTTTTACAGACCTAGTTTCATGTTTATTGTCTTCTTCAATTAGGTTTTTGATATTGATTTGCTTAGGGAGATAGATCATTCTGAGAATTTGTTCAACCCTCGTTTTAATATATTCCAGTACTAGTTTTGTGCTTTCAATCATGATTTGCTTGTTTGCATTCGCTATGTTTGAGTAGTTTAATTAATTGGATCTAGGGTTTTTAACTAGAAGGGTATGTTAGGGTTCTAGTTCGATTAGGTTTAGAGAAAATGAATAAAAAGGAATCATCCCTTAGTAGTTGTTATGTAACCTGATTCCAATATGACAAATTGGGTCTAAGGATTAGGACGATTCAAGCCGGACAAGCATTTATTTGGATTCTCCAGAACAAAAGCTAAGGGAGTCTGTTAACTTATATTAAGCTTTGCTTAACCATGTCTGCCTAGTTCGATGGGATAACATTTCGGTTGGACTACCGAGATTTTTAGGTTTTCAGGGCTTGCATTAGTGACGTTGCTTGCACCTGAAGGGAACTGGTTAGACGTAGGTTCACACCTGAGACCTAGGGGTGAAGCTTTTTCCAGAGGTTTAATAGAGGGGACAAGTGTTGGGTTTCGTACTGGCAGAAACTCTAGTCTTGCATTGTGTGACGAATGCTAAGACCCTGACAAGCTCTTCCACAAACCTAATACATGTTCCTAGATTTCTAGTTCTGTTCACATCCATATATATGAGCATTTCCTGCCAAATCCAGTTTTAGAAAGCCCTAGATTCGATTGCCCGCGTATCTATCATCACATATGCTTCCCTTATTTATTGCTTTAATTACTTCACTATTGTCTGTTACAAAATCATCATATATTTTTCTAGTTTAGTCATTTCTCAGTCTTGCATGTCTCTTCGTGTTAGTCTTTAATCTATGTGGATTTGATTTCTGAGTACTACAATAGATTCATGTGCACTTGCAGATTTTAGCTGTCTAAGGTAAAACCTGAGTGACGTCCATATTGGCGCCCTTGCCTGAGACTAAAAGTGTTATAGCCCAAGAGTATAAGGCTGAATTTTCGCCAAAGACATCTTTTGTTTTTTATTTTTGTTCTAATCACTTTTCGTTCTCTGCTGTCTCTGGTAATTCCGAACTATGTTTGGACTCAACTTTGGAGCAGTGGGGATTCCATAGTGGCAGATTCGACCCGTTCAAGGGAAACCATCAACATCAGTTTTCGAGAACTAACATCAAGAGTTCTTTCGAGCCGTCGAAATCTCAGCTTGACTAACTCATGGAGATGCTTCAACAACTTCTCGTGGGCAAGAAGCGGCTTCATGACATCATTCAATGTATTTCAGAGGAGTTCGAGAGCAAAGTCAGCTCTATTTGAACCCACATTTGGTCCTTTAGGTCCATATCTCGGTTGTGAGCAAAGCATTTCGCGAGTCCCAGGTTTCAAAAGAAAAAGAAGAAACCATGGAATTCGTACAAGCGACCACCCTCAGGAGCGAGAGAGTCGTTGTTCCAAGTCGACCATTGACGATCGCTCGAACTAACACCAAGATCGATCGATCTGACCCCTCATGACAAAACATGAAGAGTCAGTCAAAACTTTAGAGAACCCAACTTCGTTGTTCGATCGAACCCAGACTCACTTCGATCACGCATATTCGTTGGGAGTGCAAGATCGACCGATCCAAGAACGGTTCGCTTGAACCACCATCCAGTTCGATCTCACCGACTTCCAAATCGACCACGCCCACAAGTCGAAGGAAGATCTCGATAACTCTATCGATCGAACCCCAATTTGGATCGATCAAACCACCAGCTTGTGCCCAACAATACGATTGATCCCTCCTCAACTCGATCGATCCACCTCCGACTCAGCTCAGTTGGATCGAACAACCCCGAAGTTTGATTGAACTGACTCCAATGAGCGTATTAAACCTCGCGAATCTCCAGCCTACGTTAAAAAGGTCCCATACTGTACGATTCCAAAGAAACAAGCGAAACAGAAAGAGTATGAGAAGCTCAAGGCATTGAAAGAAGAAATGCAGGTACGCCTACCCTTTGTTGAGGCGGTCAAGATGGTGCCTTCGTTGAAGAAATACATGAAGGAAATCCTTACCGAAAAAGCCAGTTTGGAATCTGGGGTTATGATGCTGACACTAGAGTGTTGCTCGATTTAACATATAACCTCATATCTTAAGTTTTCCGATCCAGGTTCTTTTACTATACCATGTTTTATTGCAAACCGTACCTTTGATTGATGTTTGTGTGATCTAGGTTCATCATGTCGTCAACTGTTGCAAGGAGACTTGGGTTGCATGATTTCGAGCCAACCAAGATGATCCTAGTGTTCGCAGATCACCATGCAACTAGAGGAGGTGCTAGATGACGTGCCGATTTATATCAGTGGTAGCGCCATCCCTAATGACTTTGTTGTTTTGCAGATAACCCTCAAATCTTAGAATCCTATCATCCTAGGAAGACCATTCCAAACTACATATGGCATAGTCATAAATGTGCAAAGGGGGAACATGAAGCGAGCTTAGGCGATGTGGTCGTACCCTTTAATCTGTGACCACGTTTTCCAGGTAGATGTTTCGGATGATGTAGTTCAAGAATTCATTGAGGAACTGCAGGAAGATGACTCCTTGCAGATAGCTCTGGCCAGCCGAGACTAGCGCAATGAATGTTGCACTGGAAGAAGAAGCTCATTGCGCTTTCGTCGACCTGACCGAACCCATCAACCTTAGTGTGAAAAAGGTCGTAGATTCATCTCCCGACTAGAATCCTGCCAAAGCACCCAAGGTAGAATAAAAAAACTCCACCAGTTGGGCTAATGTATGCTATTATAGGTCTTGATTCGACTTATCCTATTATCGTTAACTTTAACCTCAACAACATTGAGATCTCTTTGCTGCTTTGTGAGTTGAGAAAGTATAGGAAAGAGATAGGGTACTCGTTGGATGACATCACATGGATTTCACCGGATCTATGCATGCATATAATCCATATGGAGGACGATGCCAAACCCACCGTTGAGCATCAGCGGGCTCAATCCCAAGTCCACAAAAGTGGAAAAGAAGGAAATATAGAAGCTTCTGCCAGCATGCGTCATCTACCCCATCTTGAACAGCATTTGGATCAGCCCAATTCACCGTGTTCCCAAGAAAGAAGGTTTGACGGTTATCAAAAACGAGAAGGACGAGTTGATTTTGACCAAGACCATCACCGGGCATCAAATGTGCATCCATTACAGGAAGTTGAACACAACAACCTGAAAAGATCACTTCCCTCTTCCTTTCATCGATCAAATGTTAGAGGCTTGCTAACCACCCTTACTATTGTTTTCTTAATGGGTATTCACAGGGTTTTCCAGATTTCTATACACCCGGATGACCAAGAGAAGACCACATTCACTTGCCCTTATAGAACCTATGCATACAGGAGAACGCCCTTCGGGCTGTGCAACGCCCCAAATACCTTCATGTGATGCATGATGTCGATTTTCACTTATTTGATTGAGAACATTATGGAATTCTTCATGGATTACTTTTCTGTTTATGGTTCTTCTTTCTAGGATTGTCTCACTAACCTATGCAGGGTTCTGAAGCGCTGTGGGGAAAAGCATCTTGTTCTAAACTGGGAGAAGTGTCACTTCATGATTCGTGATGAGATCGTTCTAGAACACAAGATCTCAGAGCTCTAAATCGAGGTCGACAAGGCTAAGATCAAGGTTATGATGAACTTGCAGCCCCCCGACATCAGTTAAAGATGGTATGAGCTTTCTCGGTCATGCCGGTTTCTACAAGAGATTCATCAAGGACTTCTCCTTGATCGCGAAACCGCGTACATAACTCATATGAAAAAGAGCAAGTTCGAGTTCGACAACTCCTGTCTGAAGGCATTCACGAAGATCAAAGAAGTTATAGCCAGTGCCCCAATCGTGCAACCACCAGACTGGAAATTGCCTTTCGAGGTTTTGTGTGATGCTAGCGACTATGCAGTAGGTGCAGACCTTGGGCAGAAGAAAGCCAAAAAGATGCATGTCATTTACTATGCAAACAAGACAGTAGATGAGGCTCATATTAATTATGCTACGATAGAGAAGAAGTTACTGGCGATAGTCTATGCTTTCTAGAAGTTCATGTCTATCTGGTTGGCTCTAAATTGATAGTGCATAAAGATCATGCAGCATTTCGTTATATCATGGCAATAAAGAACGTCAAGCCAAGACTATTTTGTTGGGTACTTCTGCTACAAGAATTTGATCTGAAGATCAGAGACAAGAAGGGAATCGAAAATTTGTGTTTTCGCATACCAAAAACACCCACATAATGAGGTACAGAAAAATTAATACACTTCTTGGTTTGCTGATTTCCCGAATTATTTGAGTGCGGATGTCAAGCCACAAAATTCGTCGGTTATGACAAGAAGGAGTTTCTCAGAGATGTGTGACCTTACTTATGGTATGACCCATTTCTGTACAAGAGATGCTCACAAAACCTTTACAAGAGATGTGTGCTTGAACATGAGGTAAACGAGATTCTATTTCACTGTCACAGCTCTAACTATGCATGTCAATTTGCTACTTTTAAAACGGTAGCTAAGGTGTTGCAAGCTGGATTTTGGTGGCCACATATGTTCTTAAAACACCCATCATTTTTTCTCGACCCGCAACACTTGTCAGAGGAGAGGAAACATCAACAAACGCAATGAGATGCCCCAAAATTTCATGGTCCCCTTTCGTCCTTCATATTGGAACCCGTACATCTGGGTAGCGGTCGATTATGTCTCGAAGTTGTTTGAGGCGATGGCGAGCCCCACCAATGACACCAAGGTGGTTATGAAGATTTTCAAATCCATGATCTTCTTTAGATTCGGAGTACCAAGAGTCGTCATCAACGACGGTGGTACGCACTTTATTAAGAGGGTATTTGACTCTCTTCTCAGAAAAAATGGAGTTAAGCACAAGGAAGATACAACCTATCACCCTCAGACCAGTGGCCAGGTCGAAATCTCCAACAGAGAGATCAAGGGAATTCTAGAGAATAGAGTAAGACGTTCACACATAGGCTGGTCTGAAAAGCTGGATGATGCATTATGAGCATACAAAACAACATACGATTAAACACGACTCCTTTCCACCTTGTCTATGGAAAATCATGTCAGCTTCCTGTAGAACTCGAGTACCAAGGCATTTGAGCTACAAAGCAGATGAATTACAAAATCAAGCCTGCTTCAGAAAAGGCGACTAGTTTAGCTGAACGAGTTAGATGAAATCCGCCAGGATGCCTATGAGAACAAAAAATTCTACAAGGAGCGCACAAATGCACTTCATGACAAAAGGATAATTCTGAGAAATTTTAGCGTAGTCGATCAGGTACTGCTATTTAACTCATGTTTGAAGTTGTTTCCAGGAAAGCTCATATCTAGGTGGCAAGGACCACTCACTGTAGTTGAGGTCCGACCTTACGTAACTATTTGTCGTAACCGACAACGCGACAACATTCACGGTAAATGGAAAGTATTTGAAGCACTATCAACCAGGTTTTCTAGAGAGCATTGATTCCGAACTCCCATTGTCTGATCCTTAAATGGTTTAGAACAACCTAAAGTCATGTTGGCGAATTAAAACAAGCGTTCGTAGGAGGCACTTCAAAAGTACTATACATAACTGAGCATGATTTCAATTTTTCCTTGCGATTTGGATTTTTCTGGAATTTCAGGATCATTTAGGAGAGAAAATTAACTCATAGTCTACGGAACGTCAATTTGATCAACCAGGCGAGTTCGATCGAACCAGGAGTACGAGAGTCACATTTCGATCGAACCATATCAGATCGATTAAGCCATCCATACAGGATGTCACAATTCAGTTGATCAAGAATAGTTCGATAGAACCAGCCAACTCCGCACAACCATAACCAAAACGACTTCGTGGTTCAATCGAACCGTTACCTGGTTCGATCGAAAAGAGCTTTGCAAAATTGACGTTTTTAAAATTCCATCTTTTCTCGGTTTGTTGAAACTTGATTTGAACCGAGTTTGCATTTTTAAGTCAACAAAATCGATCGAACTTGGTTTGTGAAAAGTCCCCGAAAATCTCATTTTTCTCCCAAATCTTTGCACAAGCATATCTTCTTCGTCTCTTAACAGATTTCGACGAATATTGGATCTATCTTGAAGGAAATTTAAAGAGCTTTCCATTAATAACACTTTCGTCTTAAACCAAGCTATGTATGTCTATCGAATTTATGATTTTTAATCCAATTTTCGTGAAGGTTTTTTTGCTCCATTTTGGATTCGATTTTTAGATTAACTTCGTGGTTTTTCTTTGACTAGATATTGATTGATATTACTTGTCTAGAATGGTTAGAGAACTTATTCATGAATTTTTGGTGAATTTAAAGTAGTTATGACCATTGACAAAAGTTAGATTTCGTTTGGGGATTTCAAAATTGGGGTCCTTATGATTGCTTTTTCAGGAAACTGATAGTAGAATCAGCCTACTCATAGCTCCAGCTTGCTGTTCCTTGAATTTGAGCTTTATCAGAGATCAAATATATTTGGGCATTTTGTGCAATTATTGTAAAATCTGGAAAACATTGGTTTTTGATGTAGTTTCTATTCTTCCACATTGGAGCTTTTAATTTTTAGGTATGGCTCGTACACAAGGCAGTACTTCACACGCGGCACCGAAAGCGCCTGCTGAACGAGCGCATCATTGTGCTGATGCTCGCGTAGAAGATGGCCCTCTGCCACGCATAGCACGTGGCACTCGGTGTCCTCCCTCGAGGCGCAGGATCAAGCCACCACCGCCTGCTTCTCCGGAACCAGTACTTTAGACGGATGCCATGCATCGTGACTATGACACGTTAGTTACCTGCATTGTTCACCGCACCAGATTCGCTGACGATGAGACGATGGGTGCAATGGTGATTCGTTCAGATGTGATGGCAGTGTACGATCACATGGGTCTGCCCGAGCTTCCCACCATGCATGGGGAGTTATACCCGGAGGTGCTTTGTAAATTCTTAGCTTTAGTCAACCTTGATTTTGAGAACCATCACTATCAGCTAGCCAACGAGGTCACTTTCACCATCCATGGTCGCCCTTACGAGAGGATTCGTGTTGGCGGTCAGCTTCCAGACTTGATAGATCATTGTGGGGCTATAGATTTCTAGAAGATGATAGGTTCAGAGGAGCTTAAAGAGTGGCGTGAAGCCAAGCAGTCTCTTGTGCGTAGCCACGTGCTCCGCTAAACTGGCAAGCTATAGAGCGTTGCTTTCTTTGGGAAATTTTAGATAAGAACTTTGACATGTATTCAGATTGCGATGCTCCATCAGGGGTGAATCATCTGGAGGCAAGAAGGTGATACACATTGGAGGAATGATCACACCCATCTTATGAGGGGTTGGTATCTCCTTTCTGGGAGAAGCTACCGCTCCCACAAGAGTTTGCTCCTCCATTCCGCTCTTGGATCTACAACACCTGTGCCACTGTGAGATCATCACTAGCCCAACAACAAATGGTGACAAACATTACTTTTACGTCTTAGGGGACAAGAGCACTTATCGGTGTTTTATCTGACTTCCCGATCCTACTTTGACCGCCATCTTCCCAGGAACTTCTGCAGGCACGACCCTTGGACTTATTCTCTCTCCTACCGATCCACTTTGTGCCACACCACCAGGGTTCCACCACTAGCACCCCCACATGAACACATCCCGAGCTACCTCCCATACATCTCGGAGATCGACCAACTGCCGCCGATCCACCTTTGCGCGCCCTCTAAACGATGTTGACACCTCCCTACTGCCTCGCCCTCAGCCCGATGATAACACCTCCCAGCTGCCTCGCCCTCGGCCCGATGCTAATACCTCCTGATGTGTGTTGATGTGTCTGGTTTTTAGGGGTTTTTAGTCTCAT
>OVAU01001321.1:211-15338 GCA_900406315.1 Biscutella laevigata subsp. laevigata
AAAAAAAAAAAAAAAAGTTGACCACCGTGAGTAACCAACCTTCTTTGCTTCGACAAAATCTAGCAGCTACCCATTACCTAACATTACCAAATGATCAATCTTTTTGGTATAGAGATCTCCCTCTGCATATGATTTAATTGATTGAGCAAGATGCACTCGAGAATCGTCGGTTTTGCTCCGGCGTTTTCTCACAAAACCTTTACTTTCAATCAAATCTTGGTTCTCATCATTACTTTCATAGCCTATGCTTCGTTTCACGCCTCTCGTAAACCTCCAAGCATTGTTAAAAGCGTCCTTGGACCACCTTCGATTGATGAATCCGTCGATGGTGGATGGGCTCCGTTTAATGGAACAGAAGGGACTAAGAGACTTGGAGAGCTCGATCTGGCTTTCCTTTCTTCTTATGCATTGGGTATGTATTTTGCGGGGCACTTAGGGGATCGAATCGATTTGAGATATTTTCTTGTATTTGGAATGATGGGTAGTGGGATTTTGACTATTGTTTTTGGATTAGGGTATTGGATGAATGTTCATTTGCTTGGTTATTACATGACTGTTCAGATTGTTTGTGGTTTGTTTCAATCTATTGGTTGGCCTTGTGTCGTGTCTATTGTTGGTAATTGGTCGGGGAAAGAGAAACGTGGATTGATTATGGGTTTGTGGAATTCTCATACTTCTGTTGGTAACATTCTTGGCTCGGTTATTGCTTCTTCAGTTCTTGATTTCGGATGGGGTTGGTCTTTTGCTTTGCCTGGTCTTTTGGTTATTGCATCTGCAGTTCTTGTGTTTTTATTTCTTGTTGTGAGTCCTCATGATTTGGGGTTTGAAGAACCGGGAAACGAAAAGGAGATCGAGTTGAGTTTAGCTGAGAATGTAGCGGAAAGTTTGAGAAAACGAGGAGAACATATTGAGATTGAGATGAATTTAGCTGAGAATGTAGAAGAAAGTTTCAGAAAAACAGAAGCTGAGGATGCAGGACTTCTTGAAACCATTGATGAATCGGATAAGTCCTTGCCTGCTATCGGCTTTATCGAAGCTTGGAGATTGCCAGGCGTTAGTCCTTATGCTTTTTGCTTGTTTTTCTCGAAACTCGTGGCTTACACGTTCCTGTATTGGTTACCATATTACTTAAGGCACACTGGTAAGCTTACACTTCTGCATTTCAATGCCTTTTTCATGTAAACGAACTTTCATTACCTTCTTATTACTCTTATGGTTTGGAACAGCTGTTGCGGGTGTGCTTCTCTCTCACAAAACAGCAGGGATTCTCTCAACTGTTTTCGACATAGGAGGAGTGTTTGGTGGAATATCAGCAGGGTTCATTTCCGATAAGATCAAAGCCCGTGCCCTCACGTCAATCACATTCTTGTTCCTCTCTATTCCTGCCTTAATTATGTACAGAATCTATGGGAGTCTGTCCATGTTCATCAACATCGCCTTGATGTTTATATCCGGGTTGTTAGTAAATGGTCCTTATGCACTTATAACCACAGCCGTTGCAGCTGATCTTGGAACACAAGAGTCCATTAAAGGGAACGGTCGAGCTCTGGCGACAATCACTGCTATAATAGACGGTACTGGTTCAGTCGGGGCAGCTCTGGGACCGATGCTCGCTGGTTACGTATCGAGCAGAGGATGGAATAGTGTTTTTTTCATGCTTATAGTTTCGATTTTTTTTGCGGGTTTGTTCTTGGTTCGGCTTGCTAAGGCTGAGATCAAAGAGAGGAGTTATGGAGAATTGATAGCGTCGAGTGATCCTCAAAGCTGATGATTTTGATTCAAGAGGTTTTTTTTTTCCTTTTTGTCACAATATATGTAGTACTAGGATTCGATTCCGGGTGGTAACACATCGACCACACTAGCACATACATATCCTGGTTGATTCAAGAGGGTTGCTTACAAAGGTTATATTTGTATAGATTAAAACCAGATCAATTTCTCAAATGCCATTGAATTATCTTGCCGAAATTCCACTATTATTGATTTAGCTTGTCAAAATGCCATCGTCATCAAACTTGATTTTTAATACATTTATTTTAATAAGAAAAATAATGAAATACGAAATTGTCTAAGCATAAGCAAAAGTTGAATAATTACAGAGCAAAATCTAGGTGAATCCAAATAATCTATCTGCTTCATAAATTAATTCTGGATAAGACCAGAAATATACTCGATTGCATAAATTAAATCGGATTTCATCATGTAAACCCGATTGCATCAATTAAACGGCCTAAATATTTTAAATTTTGAGTTTGTCTTTGACAAAATTTCAAAATCAAATAAAATAGAGCAAACCCTAGACGACTCGATTTTATCTAAATCATGTGGCATAAACAACATAGTTTAAATCCTTAAACATAAACATAAAACAAACTTAGAACAATTGGTCAACTACCATCTGATACTTCAAATGAAAATTTGTCAACTAACAAGTAATTTAGAAACATCAAGCAAAACGAACACTTAATATCTCGATTTCCTGGTCCCAAAAACATGTCTGACAGGGATTCTCAGTATTAAGTACTTGCGCCAACAACACGCCAAGAGCGACCCCCCAATCATGCCCGATATGTATGAGTCGAAGCGTCTCGTCTTCAACTCAGGTGCAATCTGTGTCACTCCAAACATATCCTGCTAAAAACTCCAACACTGGTGCAATATGTCCCCCTTAAAGACACTAGAAAATTATTCCTAATATCTAACCTGAGTTGCCCAATCGTCTCGATCGATTCTATCAATGACGGTGTCATTTAGGAAGCTAACATGTCCTTACCTTCGGCTCTTCTTTCGACAACCGTACAAAATAGAGTCAAATCATACACATACCGCGCTTCGATGTGACATTTATGTGCAAAGGCTTGTAATTATCTCAACCCATCCTCTTGGTTTTCTCTTCTTCTGCTGTCAAAGTAGTTAGTGATTCCTTCCCGGAAAAAGGCCTTGAGATTCCTAGCTTCACAAAATTCTTTCATTGCAATGGCTAAAATTCGTATCTGATGGGTGGAACAAAGCGGAGTGGACTGAGAGGACATTCGCTTCGACGTCTTAAGATATCTAGTGCCTTCTAAACGCCTTTGATACCTTCCCGAGTTGTGGACCATCAATGAAGTTCGACCTTGTCACACGTAAGGTGATATCTTCAATAAGTTCGTCGGCTAAATTAGCCAGAAAAGACCTTCTGATGTTGTTCACCATTTTCACTCTGTTTTTTTTTTCGTATCACTCTTCTTACTTTGATTTTACTTTCTTGGACAGAAAACTTAAAAAGAGAAGAAGAGGTTCAATTGGTTTTAGTGAAGGGTTTCAATTAATGAACAAATAATGAAGGATTTCAATTAAATGAAATAGATTTTGTTGGGTAAAGAAAAATGGGTGTTATGATTCAAAACGTGTGAAATGATGCAAAAGGTGTGTAATGTTATATATGTAATGCATGACCATAATGCATTCAGAAAATTATACAACTGGACAGCAATTGTGCAACTTGGGTTAAATAAGTTCAATTACGATACTTGGGTCAACGAAACTTAGAATTAATAAACAGGAATAAAGAAGTCTTAAAATAAAATTTTAAGAAAGATCTAAACATCAATCAAGCCCAAAAAAGGGTGAGTAGGGTAGATAAACAAGATGAAATAACATATTTGTTTCACGGTCCCACAAACATTTCTGACAGTCAAAAGGGGGGTCATACTCCACTGCCTCTTCCCTCCATTCATCCACATACTCTATATACTCCAGGTTGTCGTCTCCTAGACAACTACAATCACAGACATATGTTGTTAGAAACTCGGCTACCGTAATTGCACCTTCTTGTAAATGCACTAAATCAATATTCGAAAGATCAATCCTCAGTCGGACCATCTCATCCATGGATTCATACAACATCTGTTTTGTTAAGGTAGCCAACATGTGGAAACCTTCGACTTTTCTTTGGACATCCGTACAAACTAGAAACAACCCCTAGACATACCGCTCTTTTATGTGACCTTTCTCTGCATCGGCTTGTCATTGTGTCAGACCTTCCTCTCGTCTGTCTCTTCGTTGGATGTCGAAGAAGTTAATGATTTCTTCTCGGTACAGTGCCTCTAGATTGCCAGTTTCACAAAATTCTTTCATTGTGACAGCTAAACTTTGTACCGTATCACTGTTTTCTATGGGTGGAACAAAGCGGAGTGGACCGAGAGGAAATTCGCTTCGGACGGCTTGGGATTTAAAGTGTCTTCTAAACACCTTTGATACCTTCCCGAGCCATGCACCATCAATGAAGCTCGACCTTGTCACACGTAAGGTGATATCTTCAAGAATTTCGTCGTCTAAATTAGTCAGAGAAGATCTTATGATGTTGTTTGCCATCTTCACTCTTTTTTTTCATTTGTCTCACTCTTCTTACTCTGTTTTTTTTTTCCTTTCTTGGAGAAGACAACTTAAAAATAGAAGAAAAGATTCAATTGGGTTTAATGAAGGGTTTCAATTAATGGAGAGTTTTAGCTAACAAAGGGTTTCAATTAAATGGAATAGATTTGGTTGGGTAAAGCAAAAGGTGTGTAATGATTCAAAATGTATGAAGGATGCAAAAGGTGTATAATGCATGGTTGTAGTGCAAATAAATAGTCATTTTTGGGTTATTCAATAGGTGTAATGGTACAAAATGATACAAAAATGTGTGGAAAAAGGTGTGTCGAAAAACGTGTATTGATGAAGGGGGATGAAACGCGAAAAAATTGTAAAAATTTCAAAAATTTAAACATAGTTGTCTCTAAGAAATTAGTAGTTTCATATCATTAATAGTTTTGTTTTGACAGTTTTAAGGAATCTTTGGTTGAACTTACTTATAATCTATTAATTTGTACTTGTCCACAAAATTTTAGTATTTTAATTATGATTTCCAATGTTTATGTATTAAAATAATTGCATAATCAAATAATTCAAAGTTTTAACATCAATATAGGTGTTGTTCGTTGTTATAGTCAGATGCACCATCTGGATGCAGCTGCAAACTGATGTTCGTTTAACGAACTTGAATGATGCATTCACATGGACCATTTTACTGATTATTAAATATTTAATTGAAAATTTTAAAAACAGTTGGATGATTTTCGTGGGTGCAGGTGATTGCATCAGGCTCAATTCAAACTATTAAATGACATATTTTTCCGTATTCTTTTTTAAAAATTACAGAGCAAAAAATCCTACTTCTTTAAATCGTTTTTCAACAACTCCTAAAATTTTCTAGCCCCATTTCGAAATCTTCTCTAACAATTACTCATCTCCGGCGAATTTCTTCTTCTCCGGCGGAAGAAGTTTCTTCTTCTCCGGTTTGAGAAGCTTCTTCTTCTCCGACGCGTTGTATATCTTCTTCTCCAGAGTTGTGCTTCACCTTCTCCGATGCCTTAAGCTTCTTCTTCTCTGTCAAAATTTTCTGGGTAAATCACTTCTTTCTTTTGACTCTCTTGAAAATTGCCATGAGGGATTTCTTAAACAAGTTCTTTGCAATCTATTCTCTTGTTTTTTCTGGGTCACTTTGCTTTTGTTATGATTGATATGTTGTGATTTTAGTCGGTTTTAGTGATCGTTCTCATCCATTTTACATTAGTTTAGATTGCTTTAAGAGTTGTTTAGGTCCATTTGCATGGCATAATCATGTTTCAGATGTGGAGCGGAGCATTGAGCGAAAAGCAGGCAAAATGAGCGTTTTGGGATTCATTTGAAGCATAAGGATTCAAGCTAAGAATCATAGCAAGGGTACCGACCAACCATACCGGTTTACTAGACCGGTATCTCACTCACGACTACTTTTGGAGATCAAGCACCAGTGAGCAATACCGGCCACGTAGACCGGGGATGAGCTCACGACTGATTTATGGGAACTAGCCCCGGTGAAGGGGCACCGGTGACACCAGACCGGTACTATGCACACGACAAAAATTCGAGACTTCGCCCCGGTGTGACATACCGGTCACCTCTGACCGGTATTGAGCTTAAGACTGAAGTTGGAAGACATGTACCAGTCAGGAAGGCATAAGATACCGGTCGACATGTCCGGTATCATCTCTCTTGTTTGAGAAAACCAAATGAATTTTAGTTGTTTTTGAGAGATACTATAAATAGGAATGAAAACCCTACTTCTCTTTTTAAGTTGTTTCTTACATTTTCTCTCTATAACTATCTCTTAATATCTTGTAAGACTTGAATTTAATATTGAAATTCTATCTTTATCTTCTTATTTTGATTTCATCATGATTAAGCATGATTCTCCCTTGAGATTTTGTGTTGAAACCATGATTAGTGAGTAGTTCTTTTGCTAAGTGAATGAGTGAGGTAGATTAGAGTAATTAAGTGTTTGTTTGTATTGCTTAGGACTTAGATTAGTATTATCTTCACTTAGTTGATGTGTTTAATGCTGGTTTTGAAGTAGCTAATCAAATCTAGAACCTAGACATCCGAAAGGTGTTCAATGAAATGTTTGAATGAATCAACTAAAGTGCTAAATAAGGCCTAACCAAAGAATTGTGCTAGGGTTATTTAGTAGTTGCATAGACTAGAGTTTAATTCTTGTTGATCATGTGGTTAGTCAAGGGATTGTTCATTTGCATGATTGATGAAGGGGTTTTTACCAAGGGATTTGATTAACCTAATTTGGAAAGCTCTTACACTAAAGATTAGCATTGAAATTATCGTATTAAGTAGTATGAATCTGAGCTTGATCACGCGAGTCAATTACCTATACATATTCACTTAGTTCTCTTTATTAATATGGGTAAATCGTTTTCGTTGACTTTTGTGATCTTGAGTTGACTTTTGTTATTGCTTGCAATTGTTTTAGCTTTTACTTAAGAGTTGTTTCGTGACAAAACATCATCTATATTTCACTTAGACTTAGCTCATTCTCTTTATAGATTTAGTGAGTAATCAACCTCCGATTTATGGTTCGATATCATCTCATCTTCACAACCACTATACTACATTTGACATTAGATATCTAGCTTCCCATTAGTCAATAGTGGGATAGTGAAAATATCTACTATAAAATTGACACTTTTGCCATTATCGCGATTTTTGTTTACCATTCTTTCTTTGAGTTTGCAAAGGACTAGGTTCATTTTCTTTTCAAGTTAATAATCTTTCAACCCTCAACACTCTATTCTCAGGTGCATGAACACACGCTCCCAGGGACCCAACAATCTAGTACCCATCGCTGCAAACATCACCGCTTTCGAGAGATAGAACTTAGAGTTCAAAGAGAAGCAGTGCAGTTGAATCAACAAAACCTTCTACAACCTCAAATGGCAGACGGCAACCCCAAGCCAATCCTCTTGTTGCAAGGACAATAGGAGAGATAAATGAGCCAAGAGCTCATGACACTAGAGCCGGAATATGCGCACCACCTGTCGAAGCTAGCAACTTCGAGATCAAGACAAGCATGTTGAGCATGATCTTGGGTAACCAATTATATGGCTTACCTAAGGACAACCCCATCGCCCACTTGGACCACTTCGATCAAATCTGTGAGACAGTAAAGATAAACGGTGTCAGTGAAGACGCCTACAAGCTCAGATTATTCCCTTTCTCCTTAGGAGGCGCTGCAAAGGATTGGGAACAAGGCCTTGCTCCCGGCTCCATTACCACTTAGGCCGACTGCAAGAAAGCTTTCCTCACCATGTTTTTCTCATCGGCTCAAACAGTAAAGATCATAGGTTACATCTCAACGTTTAAGCAAACGGACATGGAGTCCATTATTGAGGCATGCGAACGTTTCAAGATATATATCCTTGATTGCCCACACCACGGCTTCTCACCTGCTATCTTTCTTGGCATTTTCCACCGCGGTTTACACAATGACTATCAGATGATGCTCCACACTGCAAGTGGAGGTAGTTTTTTTAGTCTAAGCGATGATGAGGGTTCTTCCCTTATTCAAAAGCTTCGACAAAGTGATGCATCCCTTGGAGGGGACTTCGATCGCTTAGTTCCATTCACTGATAGCTCCAGGATCAGACTTTCAAAGCTGAATTGAAGTCACTTAATGAGAAGCTCGACCGCATGCTTCTTTCTCAACGGGCATCGGTAAATGCAATGGGTGTTACTGAAGAGGACGGTTCACTGGACTATCAAACAGAGGAGGTTCAGTACATGGGTGACCAAGGCTACCAGAGGAACAACTACAACTCCAACTACAACTACAACCCAAACCCCAACCCACTCCTATCTTACCGGAAAACTAATATGGCTAATCCTAAAGATCAAGTGTACCCTTTTTAGAAGCAAAACTACTCTAACAACAAAAATCACCAAAGAGGCCCCTATCCAAACCAAGGACCTCAGAAACAATCCTACCCAATTCGAACCCACCCGGTTACTCCTCTCATCACACCGGTCAATCATCTCAGGCCCCACCTCCTCCAGCTAGCTCTGTGGATCAAACGATTCCAATGTTGAAGCAAATTTTGGATGGACAATCTAAGCATGTTGTTGACTTTGGGAACTTCAAGAAAGAGATTCACTCCCGAGTCGACCACATATACTCTGAACTTAATTCCAAGATCGACTCCTTGTCCTTTCATATGAAGACATTGGACAACCAAGTGGCTCATCTCGCCTCCTCTTCTCAGAGACAACCGGGAACACTTCCTGGAAAGGGTGTCTCTCCTTCTAATGAGTATGTGAATGTCATCTCTTTCGTTGCTCTCATCGAGGACGATGAGTCTCTAAGTGGGGGGGGGTAACTCTTGCGAAAGGAAATGGAAACACCGAGACCGTTTCAAAGGCTACCGAAAAAGTTGAGATCTACTCTCCGATACTACCTTTCCCAGGCCGCCACATTGGAGAGCAAAGGGAAAAGTTCATTCAAAGTCTAAGGTAGTTGATGATCACATGCCTCAGATTGTTGCAACTCTAGCCAATCCAAGAATTGGTCAATCAACCAAAGATAAACTGCTACAAAAGCTCAAGCATCTTGACTAAAGAAGAATCTTCTACCGGAGATCTACAGTCCCATCACTCTACCACCACTTGATCCGGCTAAAAAAGCATATCCAGGAGTTTCACAATCCCTTGCACCCTTAATTCTATCGTTTTTGAAAACTGCTTACGTGATCTGGGTGCTAGTGTGAACGTGATGCCCATATCAGTTGCTAAACGCCTTGGTTACTCTCCTTTTGCCCCTTGCAAGATGAACGTCATTCTTGCAGATAAGTCAGCTAAGAAACCTGAAGGAAAGCTAGAAGATTACCGATCAAGTTGCGGGGTATAGAGGTACCAACCGACTCCGTGGTGCTGAAGATGGAGAGGGAAAATGATGAACAATTAGTTTTGGGTAGACTATTCCTAGTTGCTACTGGAACGAAAATAAGTATGAACAAGGGACTGATTAGCATGGACATGAAGGCTAATGGGATCCAGGTTTATGAAGCAAGGCCTTGTCAAGGAAAGGCAAGGAAGAAATAAATGTTTCTATACTAAGTGATGAAGAGGAAGGGGAACCCGAAGTTCAGAGGTTGGGGGAATTGGAAGAAATCCCAGAGGGAATACCGGTTTAAGAGAGGAAGTTGGATCTTGGGAAGTATCACATTCCCGCGAACATCAACGGATTAGAGTTCAAAGACATCATGTGTGACTCCCGCTTAGTGGTGAACTCCATGACGGTAGATATAAGCAAGTACATGGGTTTTGTTATTCGAGATCCACCAATCTGGGATCTAACTAAGTTTGAAGGACCAAGACTGCAACTGATTGGAATGCTCTTCAATGTAGGAGTCAAAATCTATGACGGAGTTGTGCTCACTGATTTTCATGTCTATGAATCACCATTGTATGAGGAAGAGCACATCATTTTGGGAAGACCTTTTCGAAGCGGTGCTGAAGCAAAGTTCGAGTTTTATTTTGGAAAATGATACTTAACCGGATTAACAACTACACTTTTTACGCTCCTGAGCATGCGACCTATGATCAGCCTCCTAGGCCTCATAGAGAAGTTAGACAACCGTTGTTAGCTGAGCAAAGACGGCCAAACCAATTGACCATTCAAGGTAAAATCAGAGAGATCGATTTTGAGGTTCGGGAGAGCCGGAGAGTGTTGGATCGTCAAGTGGAACGCCACAACCTACACAACACCGATCTAGTTGCAAACATATGGACCGTGCGGAACCAATTGAACGTGGAAAGACAAGAATACATGACCGAATTGGAGGAGCTTCGCGAGCGAGTTCGGGAGGTCGAAATCATCAACAACACGCGCAACACAAAGTCAAGCTAACGACTTTAAACAAGTTCACTTTGGAGGAAGTCCCATGCTATCCTTTGTATATATTCGTTTTTCTTTCTTATAACTTTTTATCTTTATTTTGACTCGAACTTAGTTCTCCTTTTTTATGCTTGTTTGGGAGTTTGAATTCTTGCAGGGGCTAGAGATATTCAAGTCGACTTATGACCAATTCCACCGATACTAAGGTCGGTATTTCAACAAGGATCAAAACAAAGCACGAAGCTGCATGAACGAGCCTGATTTAGGAACTTGGTGTGACTGTAACGGTCACTTATATCAGTCAGTACACACCGGTATAGCTCCTCGGGACAATTCTCCCGGAGCTTATACCGGTCAAAGCAGACCGGTATGCTCTTTACGGCAAAACCCGGGAGTTCATCCCCGGGCACCAGCACCGATCAAGCTAGACCGTTATTACCTTCACGGCAAAATTTAGGGGTTCCCCGGTCATCATTATCGGTCTAACTTGACCGGTATTCCTCACGGTACCAGGCAACAATACCGGTCAACCTAACCGATACCAGGTAACAAAACGTGCTTTTACTCGGTTTTTTCAGAGGTTTTTTCACAAAACCTCCATTTTTTCCACTTTCTCTCTCTCGATTTTTCATCCTAAACCCTTAGAAGATTTCGATTTTCGTCAAAATTCCACCGAAATCCATCATTTGAAAGCCAAACCTTAGTGATTTCTTCTTCTTAATCCGAATTTGCATTCATAACATCAATCCAACCAATGTAAACCTCTCAATCACTCAATTTCTGGATTTCACTTCTCACTTACTATTTTGGTTTCAAACTCTTGATTTGTAAGTTGTTTAGTGATTCTTAGGCTTGATAATGACTTGAATGATTGTTGCTACTATGTTTCCTTGTTTGCATGTTCCTCATTCCATTGATTCATTGAAGATTTTGAGATTTTGGGAACTTTTTTTCATGGACTAGTGAAATTTTTTGAATGAACGGTATGAATTCAGACTTTGAGAAGTATTTGGCTTTAATTAAGTCATGACTGTGAGTTAGGATTGGTTATAAAACGAATTTGATAAGACTTTGCCAATAGTTGCTTGATGAATTTTTGAGTTTTCAATCGAATAATGGTTGAATCGATTTCGCTTGTTTGAGAAGTGATTGTTAGGAGATGAACTACCTTGTTGTAATTCACCAATGTTGATATGATCTTGATTGATAATTGATGGAAATAAAACTATGCTAGATCATATATGCGTCTATACATATGCTCTTCTATTTGACCCAAGAATTTAAATAATGCACATTCTTTTGTTGCAGTATCAAAATGGGTCAAGAAAGAAGGGAATCACAGGAAGATAAAGGGAAGAGAGTAGCATCTCCAAGCGTTGCACCAACGAGAAAGAAAGAAAACCGATCTGAGCAAGCTTTGCCAGCTCCAGATATAGAAGGGGCCATTAGACTATGGAGTAGAGGAGAAACCTCCGCGAGATCGAGCATTGTAGAGAACTCCGTGCCCACCACCAGTGTTAGACTCAAGGAAGCACGACAGAAGCGCCTCGAGAAGGCAAAAGCTCGAATAGCAAAGCCACCAACCTCCCAGTTCCTCAATACTCTCATGGGATATAGCTTCGTGGGATCAATCTTTCCCCATCCTCCCACATTGGAATCACTTGGCATCTTCAAAGACATCCAACTTCTTATGGACGGTATGGGTATTGGGAGCCTTATGGGATGGAAGCACAAAGCTTACAGAGAAATGACGTGTTGGTTCCTTGCAACATTGGAAGTATATAAGACCGAGGGTGGTCATTCTGATTAGTATGGAGGGGGTTTCATCAGATTCTCGGACATGAACAAGAAGGTTTATACCATACCTTTCGCCAGCATCGCATAGATCTATGGATTCATTTTGAAGGGTAAGGCTGATTTTGAGGAGACACCGGAGGATAATGTACTTATCCATTCGAGGATTGGCAGAGGAGAGTTCAGAGGAGGTAGAACCAAGGCTGCTACTATTCGTCACCCCGCTGTTCGTTACATTCAGAAGGTCATGGCGCACTCATTCTTTGGCAAGCAAGAGACAGGGGAGATTCAGTATGACGAGATGCGCTTCATGAAGTTAGCGCTTGGTCCTATACTCCGAGAACATATGGATGATGCTACCTTGTTTGAGGGTCTCAAGAGGTACAGACCGAGCATCATCAAGATATTCTGTTTTGAGATGCTAGAGATCCAAGATCAGTTCTGGCACATGACGAACATGCATCCTCAAGTGAGTATCGGTGGATGGATCACGCCATTGCTCAAGTATGCAGGAGCCCCTCTCAATGAAGCGAGTGTTGGACCGAGGTTCTTTGATCTAACTTACCTCAGGAAGTCTCACTTTCTGTATGGGGATGTCCTAGGCCACTTCATCTATTTGTTCATGGCCTAGGACGGTAACACCCAACACCGACTCACAGAACTGAGTGAGTCTGCAGACAACATTGCTTTCCTCGTCCCTGCGGAGGATCTATTTGAGCCCCAAGGGTGCGGTTCTGTTGCTCCACCTACTATTCCATCCAGATTTTGACCTGTTGTGCGTCCACAGACAATGTATGACTAGAAGGAGAGCCCGTTGAGCAACATCTATGGTAGTGCTCGCTATCATACCGAGCCATTGGCTATACGGATAGAGCCCAAGTAGATCATGGACCTCGTGCTAGAAACCCGGAAGAAAGGTCATTGGATTAAGTTCCTGGACAGAGTTCTGAGATCGACAGTGAGTGTAAGAAGATAAGAGAGGAGCTGAAAAAGGTCAATATTGTGGCGAAGAACAAGTAGGAACCAAAACACCTAGAATTTTCATTCATCGATTTTAGCCTAGTAGTCTCGAAGCGTCTTGAAGTTTATAGCCTTAGGGCTTGAAGCATAAAAAGCTTTGTCATTTATATCTATGGTTGCTAGACTATTGTTGCTTTCTTCTTACTGCAGTTTTAATTTGGATTTCCAATTAGCATGATCAAGCTATTTCACTTATGTTTCATGGCTTCTAACATTTTAAGCACGAGTTTGGGCATTGCAAACCGAAATACTATTGGCCCGGCTTGGTCATCCTCACCTTAAGGATGATTTCCTCTCACCCNTTGGATTTCCAATTAGCATGATCAAGCTATTTCACTTATGTTTCATGGCTTCTAACATTTTAAGCACGAGTTTGGGCATTGCAAACCGAAATACTATTGGCCCGGCTTGGTCATCCTCACCTTAAGGATGATTTCCTCTCACCCAAATCTTCCTTAGCCGAAACACTTGTGAGTTTCATTGTCTATTCTTAAGTGATTGATGATTTTGTAAAATCTTGCAAGATTTAGAGCGACAATTGAAAGCATTTATCCGGGTTGCTAAAGTAGAATAGGCTTTGTAATGGAATTGAAAATGCTTGGGTATATCTAGGACTTGATTCGTTCGGTTCATAGGTAGCTTAAGTTTGGTTTTGCCTATTGAATTGGATTGCTTGGATAGATGAGAAAAGGAAAGGAATTTTGGTGAAAAGGGAAAAAGAAGGAAACCACCAAAGTTTGAAAAACAAAAAGAAACCTTAAGAAATAGTCAAAAGAATGAAGAAAAGATTAGCTAGACCCTTAGCATAAAGAAAAGAAGAATGAAAAGCTTAAGCTCCTAGAAAGAAGGCTACTGTAATGAAAGAAAACACTTGCAAAGAAAATAAAAGGAATCAAAAGATAGTCTTGGAGTTAGAAAGAAGTAAAAAAAAAAAGGAAACGAAAAAGGGTCTAGTTCACTAAAGAAAAGAAAGAAAAAGGAAAAAAATCTCTTAAGGTAGAAAAAGTTGGTGTGAGCTTACAAAAAGAATTAACTTTGGGTAGACTAAGTGCATTTGATGGGGATAGATGGACGCTTGATGTTGTATGCCCCATGCTCTTTGTTTTTCTTGCTTTTACTATAATCTTTTCACTCCACGAGAGAAACCGTATTACAAACAACCTCATTGCCTTGTGAAACTTTCTCTTTAGCATGAAATCCTCTTTCTACCGAATCAAATGAAACCTTGTGTTTAGATTTGATCATGTTTCACCCTCTATAAATAAATGTAAGAAAGCAACTTAGGATAGTTAAGTGGATTGCCATAACTTAGTAATTATGGTGGATTGCAATTTGTCTTAAATGATGAGACAAGTAGTTATGCTAGGTTGAAAACCCTCCCATCGTTGGGTTTTGGCTGCCAGGTTCTCATTTTCAAACCTCTTCTCCTTGCTTGGAATTTGCTTTGCTTGTGGGCAAACAAATGATAAGTTTGGGGGGAGTTGATATGTTGTGATTTTAGTCGGTTTTAGTGATCGTTCTCACCCATTTTCCATTAGTTTAGATTGCATTTAGAGTTGTTTAGGTCCATTTGCATGGCATAATCATGTTGCAGGTGTGGAGCAGAGCATTGAGCGAAAAGCGGGCAAAATGAGCGTTTTGGGATTCATTTGGAGCATAAGGCTTCAAGCTAAGAATCAGAGCAAGTATACCGGCCAACCATATCGGTCTACCAGACCGGTATCTCACTCACGTCTACTTTTGGAGATCAAACACCGGTGAGCAATACCGACCACGTAGACCGGGGATGAGCTCACGGCTAATTTAGGGGAACTAGCCTCGGTGAAGGGGCACCGGTCACACCAGACCGGTACTATGCTCACAGGTGGTCAGAGGTGACTGGTATGCAAGAATTGGAGACTTCGCCCCGGTGAGGCATACCAGTCACCTCTGTCCGATATTGAGCTTACGACTGAAGTTGGAAGACATGTACCGGTCAGGAAGGCACAAGATACCGGTCTACCTGACCGGGATCATCTCTCTGGTTTGTGAAAACTAAATAAATTTTAGTTGTTTTTGGGAGATACTATA
>OVAU01001322.1:0-14125 GCA_900406315.1 Biscutella laevigata subsp. laevigata
AAAATAATCTTTAAATAATACTACAAGATACGATGAGAAGAGAAAACACTAAAGCTCATCACGTGCCGCTATTCCAAAGCCAGATTCAGAAACTAACGACCTCGTCATGTTCACTATATGTGCTTGAATCTCTTGATCGAACCCAAACACTCCTCCAATATTCACCACTCCAGGATTCTGGCTATTGTAAAACGAGAGAGCGGTGGCTCGTTCAAACCCACCGCTCAAGCAGAAATGAAGTAACCCTTTAGGGAAGACAAAGACATCTCCTTTACGTAGAACTGTTTGAAATATCTTGTCGTTTGTATCGACAAATCCAACGAACACAACTCCACTGACCACAAAGAGCATCTCTGATGACCTTGGATGCGAATGGACTGGTACTGATCCATCCTTCTCCAGGTCAGTACGAGAAACCGAGAGGCCTAGAGTGTTGAGACCTGGAAACTCTAATGCAGTGAGCAATGTGACGCTCGACTGGAGATAATTGTCTGTATCTCCAGCTACTGTAAGTTTGCTGGACTTAAAATCTTGGACGTTGATTTCCGTTGGGTTCTTGCAAGGATAGCCGTTGATGAAGAAGTTACTTTGTTCTCCCGGAGCTGTTGGACACGTGTCTTGTATATTGTCTGGATCCGATGAGACAGATAAGATTGCACAAAACATGATCATGACAAAGAATTGCATCCTTGTGATTTGTGATGAACAGAGTACTTAACTTGTGATCAATCATATATAAACACTATATTAGTGGATTTTTGTTGAGTAAGATTATGTTCTAAGATAAAATTCGCTTCTAAGTAATAATTTTCAATATTTATCACCTTATTGATGTTGACATGGTTACTTCTTCAAGCTCTAGTTCTATCTTTGCTTGCTAAAACAGGAAAACAAAGAAGCTGCACTTTCTAACTTACTTCAACGAAATCTTCAACATTCCTCTAATGTAAGTACAATGAAGCAAAAACTTGGAGATTATTTGAAATCGAGCCAAGGAAAGTAAACCGTTTTTCTAGTGGCCGTTTTCAAGTTGGGAGGTATTGGTTTCATCTATGCTCTGAAGAATATCTTTGATGAACTTTATGAAAGAGCAGAGTCCACCTAAGAAATTATGATCAATGACACCATTTCCATCAAGAACATGAGCGAAATCAATCAGCTTTACTTGTACTCGCTTATCATCCTCTCCTTTCGTCGATATCGATTCATTCTCATAAGCCATCAAGATTGNGTGTACTCGCAAGTCCGCCTGCGCATCATCCTCTGCTTTCGTCGATATCGATTCATTCTCATAAGCCATCAAGATTGAGCAAGAATTGAAATGGTAAAGCGTTTGAGTTTCGAACCAAGCCTTAAGCTCCAACAACTGCGCTAAGATCCCATTAGAACCACCATAAACCTCTGACGCAAAAGCACAGTTTGGTGTCGAGTTAGAGTCAGCAGGAGAGTTCGATGACACAAACTTCCTCAGAGCTAATCTAGCGCCATCGACATTGTACCCAAGAACAATCTTCTTCTCTGCTCTCCAAAAACTGGATTCTTGGTGGTCAAAGATTTTATAACCCGAAACTCTGAACCCCAATGAAACTGTGGTGGTCTCTTTGTCTTTCTTTATGCATTTCTTGAAGTATTTTTCGGATACATTCGGGTACCATGTCCTAGATCCAATCTTAACATCCATCACCGACGGAATTGAGTAGCCTGAAACAATATCTTCAAGAACAATATGAGGAAGTTTACCAGATCCATTAGATGCTTCAGCTAGTTGAGTGCCGTGATATACCGGGAAGTATCTACGGATGTGATCTGGAACCTTATTGTTTGATGAGAAAGACTCATAGAACTTAGCCTCGTTTTCGCCTCGAGCATCTCCCTGAAGTGGCTTGAAGAATTGGCCTTTGTCGTCTATGAGTGGACCGAGTTTACCATCTTTAGCAATGTGACCAGCGACTTGGTGTTCAGGGACCTTAAGCATCTTTCTGCAAAATCTGAAGAATGATCTAAAATCAATCGCAGTTTTCAAAGTTTCAATCTTTTATTTCCAGGAAATTACGCAGAAGGGAAACACACAAATTAACCAAACGCAACATTCAGAAAATAGCTTTCTTCAATTTGGATTCAGAATTAGGCTTCTTCAATTTCTCGAATTCATCGCCGAAGAAGAGATGAGTAGAAAGTGCAAAAAGGAGAGAAAGTGAAACAAACCCAGGATGACAAAATGCCAAATAAATTACTTGAGATCTCTAAAAAATTAAGAATCTTTCGATTAGAATAAGACTCGAATGAACTTTAGGAAAAGTTAACAGATAAAATTGAGTAGGAGCAACACGAAGAACTTGGCTCAAAGGTTTAATCAAAGCAATGACCAACATTCAGGAAGAAAATAACATTACCAAACAAATCTTCACGGAGAAACTTTGATGCTCCCGAATCACGATGACCAAAGGACGAAAATAAGTGTAATTTGTTCTTATGAGAAAAATAAAAAAGCTATTGTTGTCGGGAAGACGAAAAAATAATGAATTAATAAATTCTTGTAAAGAAATTCGAATCACTTAACCGGAATCGAAAACCGGATTTTAGACCAAACCGGTTCTGAATATATAGGGCTACATCATCATCTATACAAATCAGCCGTTATCTCCTACCTCAGACTCTGTTACTCCGGCCGGCGAAATTAGGGTTTGGTATTGATTTCTCTTACTCGTGTATAATCTTTGGTAGTTTTTTGTTTCTTGAATTATAATTGGTTCTGTGTATTGCTGCTATTCTCTCTCAGGCTCTTCGTCTTTATATTCATGAGTTCGATTTTCTTTTCCTTTCCAGAATCTGTGGCTCTTTGGTGATACATAATTAATGGCTCGTTTCAAAAACGTAAGTAGAAAACGTCTATCAATTCGTAGTTCTATTCTCAGTAAGATGTATTTACTGGGTGTTTAACACTTCGTGTTTGATATATATAGAATAAGAAGGGTAGAGTGAATGTGAAGCCTATTGTGAAGAAAAATCAAGCGAATGTTGATCATGTCACTGGGGATAAGATCCCTAAGAGTTTTGTGTTTTCAAGAGTGAAACTTCCTGGCTCAGTTAAACAACTACAGATGGATTTGAGGAAGCTCATGCTTCCCTACACTGCTCTCAGTCTAAAGGTCAGTTTCAGCAATAGTCGGTAGAAAAAGGCCTTTGTATTTTTGGAGGTTTTGTGACTTAACCATTACTGATGCAAGTTGTTTTCTTTGCTTCTTTACAGGAGAAGAAGCGGAACACTCTTAGGGACTTTTTGAATGTATCGGGTCCAATGGGTGTTACACATTTCCTTATGCTATCGAAAACAGCTTCTGCTCTGTCTCTAAGAGTAGCAAGAACTCCACAGGGTCCGACTCTCACATTTAAAATTCATCAGTATTCCTTAGCATCAGATATAGCTCAGTCTCAGCTTCGGCCTAGATGTCCTCAAGATCTTTTCAAGAACCCCCCTTTGGTAATTAATCTCATTTTTTGCTTACACTTATTATGACTTTTGTAATTTGTGGGTTTCTCTAAACACTTTTAATGGTAATTGGTTTAGATTGTCCTTTCTGGATTCGGTACTCAAGAGTTGCATCTGAAGCTGGCAACGATTATGTTTCAGAATATATTCCCAGCTATAGATATAAACACTGTAAGCTTTTTGGCAAGAAAAGAAGATATGCTTTTATTTCTGATTGCAACTTGTTTCAGCAGTTTGATTTCATTCTTCTGATGGTGGAATTAAATGTCAGGTCAAGCTCTCCACTTGCCAGAGATTAGTACTCTTGAACTATAACAAAGATACAAAACTCATTGATTTCCGGCATTATTCTATAAGGCTTCAACCTGTAGGAGTGTCTCGCAGGATCAGAAAGTTTGTACAAAATCATCAGGTCCCTGATCTTAGGAACCTGCAGGATGTTAGTGATTTTGTTACCAAGTAAGGATCTAAATAGTACATATGATACAGTATGCTTTCATACATTCCGCTCTCTATATATCAATGTAAACTGATGTGATGTTCTGTCTTTTTGTGCTCTTTGTCAGAGCTGGTTATGGATCAGAGAGCGAAGGAGATGAAGAAGCAGCAACAGTGACACTATCGTCTGATCTTGGCCGAGTTAACCGGAGTTCCACGAAGAGTGCAGTGAAACTTCAGGAAATTGGACCGAGGATGACCATGCAGCTTGTAAAAGTAGAGGAAGGATTGTGTTCAGGAGGAATCATATTCAGTGAATATGGTATAGATGTTTATCTTTTCTCATACATTGCGTTCGTAATCTTGTCTATCACAAGGGGAATCATTTGATCTCGAGTTTGTATTATGGTTTGTTTCAGAGAATGTGGATGAAAAGAAAACAAAGAAGAAGCAAGATGAAGATGGTGACGAAGAAGAAGAAGAAGAAGAGAGCGAAGAAGGTGAAGAAGATGCAGAAGACATGGATGAAGATCTTGAAGATTGAAAAGAAGTGCTGTTCTCTGGATCTCTCATACATCAATATTATATCCTCTGATGAAATATGAGGAGAATTTTTGAAAGCCTTTTGTATTGTTAACTTCGATTTCTTCTGTGATTTTAGTATTTTGACCGAATTATTTACAGTTCTTATTTATAAACTCGTCTTTCATTTCACATCAGAGAGAAATAACATTTTTTCTCTTTAGTAAATCGATATCAGTATTCTCTTTTTGTTTGTCAGGAATCTAGAAACTTTTGGGTTAAAGAACAAAACAAAAGGGTATGTAAAGTTGAGATAGATTTAGAAACAAACAGATACATGTGTTTGCAGTTAAAGTGGATGAAGACGAAAGTACAGTCTGTTAAGAGTGTTGAGTGTCTTGTATCGAGAATCTAACGGCGTTCCGTTTTTTTTTTTTTTTTGTCAATAACGGCGTTCCGTTTAGATCAGATACTACGTAATCTTAATTTTCTTTTTCAACTTTTGGGTAGTTTTTGAAAGTCTAAAGTGAACAAAATAATTTTATAATTTAAAAGAAATTAATATCTAATTTTAGAACAAAGAAATTCCCGCATCGACAAAAAAAAAAAAAAAAAAAACCAAAGAAATTAATATCTAATTTTTTTTTCCACACAAAAAGGATAGGATATAAAGTGTCAGAGCACTAGTTTTTACAAACTGAGATAATCGATACAATAACAACAAAACGAAAAGCACGGCGATTAAAACAGATAATCTCGTGGGCTAAGCCGACAGTTCATAAACATAACTCCGGAAACAAGAACACTACCAGAATGAAATCCAAACTAGAACACCTATAGCGAACACGCAGAAAGAGATATGTGAATCAGAAGACGAGGCATGAGAAGGGATGACGATGCCGAATTATTTAGAGTCTTGAAGCGCCAAAGACTAGTGTATATGCCCACCCGATCTTGTGAGTGAAACCACTAGCAACTGCAGACGAGAAGCAGACTCCGGAAATCTTGAAAGGAATAACCCGATTTTATCAAGAGAACCATGGCACGAACATCAAACCGATAAGCCCGGGCCAAAACCAGAGCGAGATTCCTCAAACAATTCACATACTACTCAAACCAGGAAAGCTAAGCCAACTTGCAACTGACTAGCAATACACAAGAGGCGTGTCCAAAGTCTAAACCACCTATGACTAACCGAGACTAAGATTAACCGCAACTAAACCGGGCGAAATCCTAATCCACCGAGAGAAAACGAACCTAGCTGGAGCCAAGCCGGAAGCGCCAGGAGCCACCGCAATAGAAGCCTACACCACCACTATCTCCTGACAGAACCTGCAACAAGAACCACATCTCGCTCCACCAGGTGGTAACGAGCAAAAGGCAGGTGAGGGAGACCGAGAGCGAGGTAGACCAGAGCAACGACGGACGCCGGAGCACGACACGAGGCAGTTAAAAGCAGATTCGAAGCACCACGACAAGAGAGGCCGCCGGAGAAGAGAAAAACCGCGCTGCCCAGAACCACTCCAAACAAGAGCCGACTCACCACTACCACAAGCAACCCGAAGAGCCAAATCACCTCCAGATCCACCCAAGAAACCAGAAAAATAAAAAACCCCATCTCATCTCACGGCAACGCGACGACGAGCAGAAACAATTCTGGCGAGGGAGGAAAGAGGAGAGCTTCAGGCAGGGGAGAGAAAGGCGGAGTAAGAAGAGCTGGAGGTAAAGGTAAACGAAAAAGAACGAGACTCTAAAAACATAACGAAAAGGAGGAGAGTTCCCGAAAAGCAAGCTAAACGGAGACCTCCTCACACCGATGCCGACGAGGCCACCGGCGGAGGAGGAGGCGAAAAAAGACGACGGCGGCTAGGGTTGCAGGTTCGCTCGAGAGAGAAGGAGGCGAAAACTGTTAATCAATATTATTCTATAGTTGAGAACCAGTTGAATTAATATCTAATTTAGACCAAAGAAATTAAAAGGACTAATTCTCNTAATTCTCCCAGTTGAATTAATATCTAATTTAGACCAAAGAAATTAAAAGGACTAATTCTCCCATAGAAGAATAAACTAATTAAAATGTTTAGTATTTTATTTGTAAACCAAAAAACTTCGAACCTTAAAATCGTAAGTTTTTCACGTCTAAAACCAAAGCACAAGAAATTCACCAGAACATGTTTCTCAATGGATTAGCTAGATTTTTTTGCTATATACGGAATAATATTTATTTTAAATTAGCATAGTATTCATTTATTGTTAAGATAATGATTAAAATTAATATAATTTGATAGAACTTTGTAAAGTAGGAGTATATATATGCTAGCCATAATGGTAGAAAATCTTTGAATTCGAAATACTTTCCATAACTAAATTAATATTATGCTACTTTTTCCTTAAACTTAATAAAATAAAAATATGCATTTATTAAAATACAATATACAGCAAATTAATATGTATGTAGATCCAATCTCCATGAACAAAATCTAAGTATTAAGTATAAATTTCTAAATTCTTATTTTAAAGATTTTTTTATTTTTTTTTTAAAGTTTAAACTCATAAATGACAAGTACCGTTAGTATGTTCAAATCTTCTAGATCATGTAGTCTGATTATGCATAACTAAGATTTAAAATCCTGTGGGGGTTAGATATTTTCCGAAGTTAGTGAATAGTAATTTGACAAAAAAAAAAGTTAGTGAATAGTAATTAATAGTATGGATTTTATCGTTTTGGTATTACTTTAAATATTTTAATTATTATTTTTATTATAATTGATCTTTTCATGATTATTATCCTATATTGAAATATGAACAATAATATAAAGTAATAATAACAAATGAAATACTAACAAAAAATATAATTTATGTATTAGATTTTCGCATATGTTTAATTTTGTTCCTCTGATTTTCATCACAGTAAAATTAAATTTAGTTAAAAATTTCAAATACAAAAATGCCTATACAAAAATTTAAATATACGTATATAGTTTAATTTTTTTATTGTATTAAAAACCGATGAACATATCTTAATAAGTGTAGTCACTACGCTGGAGGCATCTAACACAATTGGTTTTGTGTCTTCTCCTGTGCATCTAGGGTCGCGCGGTTTAACTATCATCCCCGGCGTAAGATTACAACAGGAGTGGATCCCCGTTGTAGCCCACATGTCAAAAAAAAAAAATTAATAAGTGTAGGGATTAAAGAATATTAATTTTGACAAAAAAAGAAATATTAATTATTATCCTCTAAACAAACTATTTCCTCAAAAACCCTATATCCTAAGTATTATGGCATTTAAGCGTAATATATTTGAAACTTAGGGGTAAATAATTTAAAGACTAATATCAGGCCTTTTTTGCTTATGGTGTTTTGTTTATATTTGTTCCACATCTTCTCTGCACAATCTTCTTCTCAGCTCTCAATCTTGAGATCTGTTCTCTCTTTCATATCTCACAACTTCTTCATTCTCTTCCTTTAGCTCTGTCTTAATATCAGATTCAATCAAATAGAATTAAGATAGAGTTTCGTTACTTTGTTTTCCTTCTTCCCCAGATCTAGTTTTCATCACTCGGATTTATCTCAGGTATATATTCATCATAATTATGGTAGATCTATCCGTTTATTGGTGTAACTCGATGAATTAGATTCATATCTGATTTATCTGTTTATTGGTTCAATCAAATAGAATTAAGATAGGGTTTCGTTACTTTGTTTTCTCCTTTTTCCCCAGATCTAGTTTTCATCACTCGGATTTATCTCAGTTATATTCATCGTAATTATCGTAGATCTATCGTTTTTTTTTATTCAACTCGATGAATTAGGTTCATATCTGATCTTATTTTTCTGGCATATTGCGATCGCGCGTTTTAATCTCCCAATTGGTGAGAATTCGTTTTTATTTTCTCCGATCGAACTCTATGGTGTAGATCGAGACGAATGTAGAGCTTTGTGATTCGTTTCCGATTGATAATACTACTTCTTAATGGATGCATGTGGTGACCTTTTTTGTGATTCAGTTTTTTTTTTTTGGGGTGTAATTTAATTGTACCGATCTGTGAGAGAGTTCTGAATTGTGGTCGTCTTTGTTGTGATCATTCTAGCTGAATTAAAATATGGATTAAATGACAATCAATGCATAGGTGGAAAAGGAAGAAAAATTGTTGGTTTAAATGCTGTCTTTTAAAGTGTAGTATAATTTTTCGTTGATGGGATTTGTTTTCTCTCTCTGTTGTCTCTCTTGCAGGTCTTAGCCAACCAACATGGCGTCCGTGGCAGCAACTGAGAACCAATGGCTCAAAGGGAGAGTGAAGGCTGTTACCTCCGGAGACTGCTTGGTGATCACGGCTTTGACCCACAACAGGCCTGGCCCACCTCCCGAAAAGACCATCACTCTCTCTTCTCTTATGGCTCCTAAATTGGTGAGCTCTTCCTTTTCCCAAGTGGAATTTACCCCCACTTTTTACCAACTTCAAGTTTCAAAATTTAGAGAACTCAGTATTTTGTCTATTTTCATGTGTATGGATATTTCAATATTATAAAAAAAATTCCTTACAAACCAATCACTTGTGCTTTACGTTTAAAAACCTTAGCTTAATGATTAGTATGCCCTGGTTTCAGGCTCGCAGGGGAGGCATAGATGAGCCTTTTGCCTGGGAAAGCAGGGAGTATCTAAGGAAGCTTTCCATTGGGAAGGTGCTACTTTGAAACTCTTAATCACTAATGTCATAGGTTCTGTAATAGATAATATTTCTTACAGTTATATTTTTTTTCTTGAGCAGGAGGTTGCGTTCAAAGTGGATTACAAAGTGGAAGCTATTGCTGGAAGAGAATTTGGAACGGTTTACCTTGGCAATGAAAATCTTGCTAAGCTTGTTGTTCAAAATGGCTGGGCAAAGGTGATTACCATTTTATTTCATTGGAGAGCCTTGTTTATGGTATGATCCTCGTATCAGCTTTCTAATACGGTGAAGGCACGTACTATTGACAGGTCAGAGAGCCAGGTCAGCAAAATCAGGATAAGGTTAGCCCTTACATTGCGGAGCTGTTACAGCTTGAAGAGCAGGCTAAGCAGGAAGGGTTTGGTCGTTGGAGCAAGGTTGGTGTCTCTTAATCTGTTTTTCGAAACATCTTTAGTACAAAGGAAAAACTTCTCGGGCATTCTAAGTTTATTAACGATTGAATTATTCTATGGCAAATCAACTTAAATTTATTTGGGGTTCTATCTCCGTGAGAGTCCCCTGAGAATTTAATGATCAGAAAACTGATTTTTAACTTGTCAGAATTTAGTTGCAAACAAAATTTCTGAGAGTTTTAACTTTTGTATTATTTTTTATTTGTTAATGGCATTTACTTGATCCAGGTTCCTGGTGCTGCTGAGGCATCTATCAGAAATCTTCCTCCTTCTGCCGTTGGGGATTCTGGGAATTTTGATGCCATGGGTCTTTTAGCCGCAAGCAAAGGCAAGCCCTTGGAAGGTACTGTTGAGCAGGTCCGTGATGGCAGTACCATCCGGGTTTATCTTCTTCCTGAATTTCAGTTTGTGCAAGTGTTTGTTGCTGGACTCCAGGTATGCAATCTTCTGTCCTTCTTAGTTTTCCTGTGGGAGGAGTTGGCATATTACTTCCATGTTGTAAGAGTACTGGATATTTTGTATGTAGGCTCCATCAATGGGAAGGAGATCTACACAAGAAACTGTTGTTGAGCCAGATGTTACATCAGCTCCAAATGGAGATGCTTCTGCTGAGTCACGTGGTCCCTTGACATCAGCCCAGAGACTCGCTGCCTCGGCAGTATCATCCGTGGAGGCTTCCTCTGATCCTTTTGCAATGGAAGCCAAGTACTTTACTGAGCTACGTGTTCTTAGTAGAGATGTAAGGAGGTTTTACTACAAATCAACTCAATGTATCTGTGTTTGACATTTAGATGATCTAAGTGTGATTTGGATTATGCAGGTTCGCATTGTTCTTGAAGGCGTTGACAAATTCAACAATCTGATTGGATCGGTTTACTATTCTGAAGGGGAAACAGTAAAAGACTTGGGGTTGGAGCTGATTGAAAATGTACGTGCCTAAATTAAACCATTAATTTTTTTAACAATTCGTTGGCCAATAAAAGTTTTGCCTTTGCCACAATGACGGTGGTATAATTACAGATTACTGGTACTACAGCTAATAATTTTCTTCCCTCTGTTTGACCTATTCTTAAGATTTAGTTTAGTTGCCCCATTGTAACAGTTTGTAGATTTGTCGGTGGATTTGGTGTATGACACTGGTTATCACTATTCCTTTTGCTCAGGGTCTTGCTAAGTATGTTGAGTGGAGTGCCAACATGATGGAGGAAGAAGCCAAGAAGAAGTTGAAAGCTGCAGAACTTCATTGCAAGAAAAACCGAGTGAAAATGTGGGCAAACTATGTCCCTCCAGCTTCCAACTCTAAGGCAATTCACGACCAGAACTTTACTGGAAAGGTAATAATTAATTGCACAAATTTCTTGGTGAATATACTGTCTGCCCATTTCACCAGTTCTTACTAGTTTTTACTCTCTTCAGGTAGTTGAAGTCGTCAGTGGGGACTGCATTGTAGTTGCTGATGATTCTGTCCCATATGGGAGCCCAATGGCAGAGCGCCGAGTCTGTCTTTCGAGTATCAGATCTCCCAAAATTGGTAACCCACGCAGAGAGGAGAAACCTGCTCCTTATGCTCGGGAGGCCAAGGAATTTTTGAGACAGAAGCTTATTGGAAAGCAGGTATCCTATTGTGTTGTGCCTTCTTACCTTAACCATCGTGTTGTGTCACACAAGATAAGATCTCTGACTTTGTATTTCACGGTGCAGGTTATCGTTCAGATGGAATACTCAAGGAAGGTCAGCCCAGCTGATGGTGTCACAACTTCTGGAGCTGGTGATAGAGTCATGGATTTTGGCTCAGTGTTCCTTCCATCTCCTACCAAGGGTGATACTGATGAAGCAGCTGCTGGAGTGAATATTGGTGAACTCATTATTGCCCGTGGCTTTGGCACTGTGGTCAGACATCGTGACTTTGAAGAGAGGTCAAACCACTACGACGCTCTTCTGGCTGCCGAATCTCGTGCTATTGCTGGGAAGAAGGGAATACAATCTGCAAAGGATTCTCCAGTCATGCACATTACAGACCTGACTGTAAACTCGGCCAAAAAGGCTAAAGATTTCCTGCCATCCCTGCACAGAAGCAGGAGATTATCTGCCGTTGTGGAGTATGTCCTTAGTGGGCATAGGTTCAAGCTATACATTCCAAAGGAAACATGCAGTATTGCCTTTGCGTTCTCTGGTGTCAGATGTCCTGGGCGTGGAGAACCATATTCAGAAGAAGCTATTGCTTTAATGAGACGTAAGATCATGCAGAGAGATGTCGAGGTAAGCTGGACATAATACGCCCAGTATACATCTCAATTTTTCTTTCTTCACTATTTTTTCTCTGTATGATCTTACATAGTCTCTTACAATCACGTAGATCGAAGTTGAAACTGTGGATAGAACTGGTACTTTCTTGGGATCAATGTGGGAGTCAAGGACCAATGCATCAACGTTTCTTCTGGAAGCTGGTCTTGCAAAAATGCAGACTGGCTTTGGTGCAGACAGGATTCCAGAAGCTCATATTCTTGAATTGGCAGAACGTTCTGCTAAAAATCAGAAATTGAAGGTAACACCAATAGATATCTCTTTTTATTAAAGAAAAATATCACGTTAAAAGAACTGAACTTGCTAAACCGTAATGATTTCACAGATTTGGGAAAACTATGTTGAAGGAGAGGAAGTCGTAAATGGTGGTTCTACTGTGGAAACAAGGCAGAAAGAAACATTAAAGGTGAATTAAGCCGTATGATTTTCGTAACAAATCATCGCTTTAATACTTAAAACCTTAATTCACTCAAACTTGCCGTCCACTACAGGTTGTAGTTACAGAAGTACTTGGAGGTGGTCGATTCTATGTGCAGACGGTTGGCGATCAGAAAGTAGCTTCAATTCAACACCAGCTTGGATCTCTGAGTCTCAAAGACGCTCCCATTGTTGGATCGTTTAATCCTAAGAAGGGTGACATCGTCCTTGCACAGTTTAGCCTCGATAACTCCTGGAACCGTGCAATGGTAAATCATCAAATTTCTAAACATCCCAAGTTTTTATTATCATCTTTGGGTGTTTATTGTATTTCTACTTTGTGTTCAGATTGTTAATGCACCCCGAGGAGCAGTTCAGTCTGGAGAGGACAAATTCGAAGTGTTCTACATCGATTATGGAAACCAAGAAACAGTTCCATACAGCGCAATTCGCCCTGTGGATCCTTCAGTATCCTCAGCACCAGGGCTTGCACAACTCTGCAGACTTGCCTACTTAAAAGTTCCAAGCGTGGGAGAAGACTTTGGACCTGAAGCTGGAGAGTATTTACATAGCGTAACACTGGGCAGTGGTAAAGAGTTCAAGGCAGTGGTAGAGGAAAGAGACACTTCAGGAGGTAAAGTGAAAGGCCAAGGAACTGGAACCGAGCTTGCTGTTACTCTCATCGCCGTCGACGATGAGATCTCTGTCAATGCAGCAATGCTTCAGGTGAATGCCTCACCTATTTCAAAACTTTTGAATAGAGTATATTTTCATTTCTTTTTGTCAACTTGTATGGGTTCTAAAGGGTCAATCCCATTAACCAAACTCTCCATAAATGTGAGGAGCAAAGGCTCTCATGGAGATTTGAAACCNCCTGTCCTGGTGCGGCCAAATATTTTATCATTTGTTTTTTGTGAGTATAGGAAGGAATAGCGAGGATGGAAAAACGTAAGAAATGGGAACCAAAAGACAAGAAAGACGTTCTTGATGCTCTTGAGAAGTACCAAGACGAAGCTCGCAAATCTAGGACAGGAATCTGGCAGTATGGAGACATCCAATCTGATGATGAGGATGTTCCGGTCAGGAAACCTGGTCGTGGATGAGAACTTTTATGGTCCAAAAAAGGCATCATGAGGAGGAAAGAGAGAGAAGCATCGGTTTCAGTTTAGATGAGTTGAGAGGCGACATGTTGCATGCAAGCATCAAACTTTTTGTAACGTTTAGAATTCTCTTTTTTTCTCCTTAATTTATCTTTTTAAACTCTCTTTTTTTTTGGTTTATTATAGACTTTGCAAAAGACATTTTCTCTTTAGGAATACTGCGGACATGTTCTTGTTCTTTATTTTGTTTGACAGAGAATCATAATAAAGTTGAGGTGAAACCACTTCAGGTAATAAAACTTGATAACACAAACTTTACAGTTTACACTATGTTTGTTTGTTTATTTAAGATCATTCTAGTGTCACGTTTTCTTAGGAAATATATGAAATTAGAATAAGATAGAATCACATAATTTCCGAAAAATGTGTAATCACATAAACTCGGATTCAAGTTTTTTTTCTTAGAGATTTTGTAAAATCTAGAATTTGTATTTTAGAAAATTACGATGATTTGATTGATAATAGTTCATACGGATTTTGTAAAACACAAAATTTTGTATTTTGAAAAATTATATTTATTTGGTTGATGATAGTTCTCAGACACTATTTTGTGTAAAATGTTGAAATTTTATATTTCGAGAATTATGGTTATCTCTTGGATAATATTCCATAAAAAATAATAGATTTCCGAGAAAACACGGATTCACAAGTTTTTGAATTAACATTTTT
>OVAU01001323.1:0-15311 GCA_900406315.1 Biscutella laevigata subsp. laevigata
TAGAATGCGAGGTAATAAAATAAATTTAGATGATCGATATGTGAGAAAAAAGATTTTTAAGCATAATATGCAAAATAAATTATAATAATCATAAAGATTTAAATTGATAAAGTCAGAAAAATAGTTAATTATAATTCAGCTAAAAAAATTTATAGAAAAAGAGACATAAAACGACACCCGCACATGTGCGAATTATCTCCTAATATTAATAATTCAGAACGGGATTCAATTTTGGAATACAAAGAGTCTATAACATATCTAAATCTAAGTCTACAAAAACAAAGATACTTACGGAAACTAACACCAATGCATGAAAACCACAAAAACTAAACTCGAGTAAACACTGAGAGGTACTAGTGAAAAATTTGTTATAGCCACTGAAATCTTTTATTTTTGTGGCTATAAAGTTTTATCCACGAAATTGTCACGAAAATAAATTTGTGGGTATAGCGTCGTGGGTAAACCGGTTTCGTGGCTATTTCGTGGCAAAATTGTCATGAAATTACCACGATTTAGATTCGTGGGTATACTTTGCTACGAATTATTTACGTGAGTTTTTCGTGACTAGTCAATCTTAAATTAAAAGAAATAAATAATTAATTTACTAAATTTAAAAATTTATATTTTAATTTCGAATAATTGTTTATTAGATTTAAAATTTATATATATTAATTTCGAAAAAATAATTACTAAATTTAAATGTATATATAATTTCCAAAAATTATTAATAATTTCTCCAATTGAATAATACTAGGTACGCGCGGTTTTACGAACTAAAAGGCATGAATTCTTGTGCAGCAACTCTCTGAATGACTATAGATACAACACTGTTTGGTTACACACAACTTCGAGATTGATGACATTGCTGGGTCATTAATTTGAGATACCATTTAGTTTTATATATAGTTTTAATAATTGCATCCAACACACAAAGACCATATGATCAATAATTTCTAAGTGGTAGACATATATAAGAGTTAAGCTTTGTGGTCTTATTTTACTTATCCAATCTTAAGCGCTGTACCCAATACCCAGATGCATATGTCAATGTCGGTAATTTAGACAATGATTCAAACTTGTTACAATTTAATAAAAAGATGTATTCATGCTGAAATATATAACGATACCATCTATATTAGAAAATACAAACATTTGAGTTTTACAAACTGTAACGACACGTCGTGTTAACTTTTATCCACTGACTGAGACATATCTCACAAAAAATGTGATCGCATGGTAATTTAAGAATGGATTACTTATCTATGAAAGCGTTCAAACATATCGTACATTGATTTGGTTCATGGCCCGAAGATACACCCTCCGTAAAAAAAGCGCTTTTCACCATATATTTTGACGTGTCAAAGTTAACTGACCAATGTTTAATTTCTGGCCAACCGTAAATGATGGACTTGGTTGATGCTCAGAACAATATAACGACACATCAAATGTAAGTCTACTCGAACGTGTATGCCTAGCGGAAGAGGTAAGATTATCGATCTTACGAATTAGTGTTTTCATTGTTCTATATGCACCATTTACGCTTACACCTTCGTTGAGTAAAGCCATAAAAAAATCTTTTAATTCTGGAGATTCATGACTACGAATGAACTCGAACGGGTTACACTGAAAAGTTTTCGAAGAACGAATCGTAGAGTCGTAGTAGACTCTAAAACATATGAATATTACATCAGTTGATAACGATCTCATTGAACGTGTAGTAAGAGACCACAAGTCCTCGCAACGATGTAAATATGATGGTACCTATAGGTAAGAATATAACCACACAACCTTAAATGTTAGAAATTAAAACATATGTTTAATAACTTAAAATAAAACTATGTTTCAAAATATTAATTTATGAGTACTTCCATGACTGCAAACTTTTACAACTATTCTAATTCACAAAAAGACTTCAGTTATTAATTATTAATTACGTAAAACGAAAAAGCTATACTTAAAAAGGTCTCTAGGTATAATCTTGTTAATACTAATACACAGACCATTAACAAATGACATGTTAACTTTCGCTCTTAAAACAAAATTCACCTGTCTCGTAATATAGGGATTCGTTAATGAGTGACGGATGCTACGATACTTCTGGGAAAAAGTTGATATATAGTTATAGGAAGAGACACAATGTTGTAGACATATCTAAAGAGATATGACTACATCGCGAAAAAGTCACGTCTATTCATCATAACACTAATAACTGTTTCTGTAATCAGAAGTAACTGCTAAGTTTTTCGAACTGTAATAATCAATTGATTTTGTATTACAATGTATCGTTATTTATGATCTTCGTTTTTCCTATTATATAATTAAACGAATATATACTCTAGATTACACATAAAAGATTTAGTGTAAGACTATACACAAATTCATTAATCAATACTATTAATTAGTTAAGATAAAATCAGAAAAATATAATTTTATGTATTATCAATTATAATTAATTAGAAATATAATATAATTTATCACAACTGACAATAATTACAAAATGGGTATGTAACGTATGTTGAGAAACAATTAGAGATTAATAATATGAATTATCAATCATTGAACTTTGTGACTATAACGATATGATAACTATTGATGTTTTTGTTTTTCTCGGTAAGAATCTATACTTATTATGACTTATTATTTACAGGGAACAATATAATCAAGTTCGATATCAAATCCTACAAGGAGATGGTAGCCTATCAATATTCGTTGTGCGTTGGTAAGTTGTTCTACTATCAAAGAGTATATAAGAAAAGTAACCCACATATTAAACACTAAATTATTCATAGAAACATAAATAACACTGACAAAGATCAATTTATAAGTTGGGATCTCGAATCGACAGTAACTCTCTCGGTTACTGTAGCACAAAAAAGGGCGATCTACTCTGCGATTTTCAGATCTGAGCTTTGTGTGTTCATTCTGGTGCCTCCATGGCTAGATCTTCGGTGAATCTAGTCATCCCACCATTCCCTCCTGATCTCCTCTTCCTTTCTCCTTCACCACCTCCATCTCCCCCTTTGAACCATGCTATTTCCTTCTCCCTACAAGCTTCCGACCTAGTGGGTTTGAATTCCGCCACAATGATGGAAGTTTGCCCGTCGGAGCTCCCCACCCCTCCCCCGACTTCTTTGGCCCAGGATAAGACCTCCCTCGCCCCCTCTGCGAAGGTTCCTTTTGGGTTTGTTTCGTCAACAACTATTGTTTCGAGCCTCGACTCGGATCCAAAATCTACTTCAGTTCCGACTACTGCTGGTCCTAGTGTATCATCAGATGGTTTCACTTGGGCAGATACTGCCAAGGGTCGGAAAAAATTCCCTGCAAACTCTGCGGAAGTATCTATTTCATCTGATGGAGTTCCGAGGGTTAAAGTTCCTAATGGGGTGTTTGAAAGAGGAGCAAAGGCCCATTCAGACTATATTGTCGGTATCTTCTATGGGAAATCACCATCGTATGGGAAAGTGTGGGGTGTTCTCAATTATCTGTGGGGTAAGGATCGAAAGGTCACAATCCATACCTTGTCTTCAAATGCGTTTCTGTTCTATATACCCTCTGCTGCGTTGCGAAGGAAAATTTTACAGCATGAGCTTTGGAGAGTGGGTGATTCCCCTTTCTTTGTGACAGAGTGGAAATCATCGTTTACTCTCGACCCACCTTCGCTTCAGAGAGCTCCCATATGGGCAACAATTCAGAATGTACCTTTTGATTTGATAACAGATGAAGGCGTAACATTTATGGCAAAACCATTAGGGATCCTGGTTGACGCTAAACCTTTCTCCAAAATTGACTCGGTGGAGATCAAAGTGGTAGTAGATCTTACCAAATCGCTTCCACAAGTCATTGAGATTGAAAGGGAGGATCACCAGTTGGTTCAACTCACAGTCTCATACCCATGGCTTCCTCCTCTATGTCCCTTATGTGCGGAATTTGGACATAAAGCTTCTTTGTGTCCGTCAAGTGTTTCTCACAAAGGAAAGTCAGCTGATCCTCCCTCGAGTGAGGGTAAACCGGAGGCATCTTCGTCCAAGGGCGGACAAGGAAAACATCCGGGGAGGAAATCTTGGAAATCTCGAAAGGACACTGAGAAACAGGCTTCTCAACAGACTAATTCTCTTGGTAAGATATCGGCTTCTGTCCCGACGGAAATTGATTCAGTTACGCCGAGAAAGGATCATGCTAAAACCACTGGAAATGTTCACCAAAAAGTTGTCAAAGGGGTTGTAGTTGCGGACGTAGTTACCCAGGAAAAGGAGGTTGAACTCCAGACTGATGTTGGTATTAAGCAGACGGGGATTACTGATGGTACTGCAAAGGATCAGTCATCGGCTGTTTTAACTATAGGCTATCCTAACGCAGAAAACCTTCCCATCAAGGATATTATTGTAAGTGATTCGAGGGCGATAGTTTACTTTTCCTCGGAACCTGGCAAGTTTTCTTCGGATCATTTGGGCTCTCCTTCTTCCTCAACATCTTCTTGGCAGGAAAAGAAGAAACGTAAGAGGTTGCCAAAGAATTCCCCTCCTCCCAAAGAGGGTCCTCCGTTACTTGCGGAGGCTCCATATCATCATTAATTTTTATGTCCGATACATTTTTTTGGAATGTACGTGGACTAAATAACTCCTTGAAGCATCGCCCGTTAAGCGCTTGGCTTAATTCTAGGCCGGTCAATTTTGGGGCTCTTCTTGAGACTCATGTCGAAGTCTCTAATAAGGATTATATTTTGGGTAAATTTGGATCAGAATGGTCCCTTATTAATAACTACCGGTGCTCTGGATCGGGTAGAATTTGGATTATTTTCAAGCAGCCTACTACTGTTACTCTTTTGTTCATGGACGCTCAATCGATTACATGTGAAGTTAAGCTCGAGGAGGGATATTCCTTCTTCTACACTGCTGTTTATGCGTCAAACTTGTTGGAGGATCGTATTCAGTTATGGAATTCGTTGCGTGATACTAGAGTCTCCTTTGCTTTGGACTCGAAAGCGTGGATGGTAAATGGTGATTTTAATGAGATATTATCTCCTTCTGAGTCATCCAATGAAACTATTTTCAGAACCTCAGCCGCGATGCGACAGTTTGCAGATTGTCTTTCTGATCTGGAACTCTCTGATCTTCCTTATCAAGGGCCTGTGTACACTTGGTCAAATAGGCAACCTCTGGATCCTATTGCAAAGAAATTGGATCGATGCCTAGTCAATGGCCATTGGTTATTATCTTTTCCCTCAGCTCACTGTTCTTTCGAACCTCCGGCTTTTTCAGATCACTCCCCCTGCCACATAAGACTATTCTCATCTAGACCATCGTTTGGTTCTCGGCCTTTTAAATTCTTCAACTTTATATCGAAGATGGTTGACTTTTCAAGGGTGGTTGAAACGACTTGGCATAGTTCAGGAAGCACAGCTGATAACTTCAGAGATCTATGTTATAAGTTAAAATGTCTCAAGCAGCCTCTAAAAACTCTTTGTCACAGCAAGTTCAGCGACATCGAAAGGAGGGTTCTGGAAGCAAGCACTGTCCTTCGTGAGTTACAGGGTATTTCTCTTTCAGACCCTTCCCCTGCGAATTTTCTTCGTGAAAAACAGGCTAAGCAAGATTGGATTACGCTCCGTCTTGTTGAAGAGAGTTTCTTTAGGCACCGTTCTAGAGTTAAATGGCTTGCGGAAGGGGATTTAAATACATCGTATTTTCATCATGTCACTAAAGCTCGGAATGCCTCTAATACGGTGAAGTACTTATTAAAGCCTGATGGTTCAAAGACTGACACCCTTTTGGAAGTTCATCACATGGCTATATCTTACCTTGCGACTCATGTAAACTCGGTGCGTGGCTCTTATTGCTCTGCATTAGAACCCTTCCTTGCTCGTATTATTACTAAGAAGTGTACCAGCGCTCAGCATACTCTGTTGATCTCTCGTATTTCTGCCTCTCAAATTAAGAAGGCTCTTTTTGACTTGCCCCTGAATAAAACGCCTGGACCAGATGGTTTCCCGGCTGATTTTTTCAGAGCGACGTGGAATATTATTGGACATGAGGTAATCTTGGCTGTCTCTAATTTCTTTGCTACGGGTTTCTTACCGACTTGTCTTCATGCCACTACTCTGGTTCTTGTGCCAAAGAAGAGAGGTGCCGAGGAATTAAAAGATTTTAGGCCTATTTCATGCCTGAATACGATGTACAAGGTGATCTCCAGTATTATTTCTCATCGGATAAAGCAGGTTTTGCCCTCTCTTATTCTTCCCAATCAGACAGCGTTCATCAAGGATCGTTTATTATTGGAAAATGTTCTTCTGGCCACGGAGGTCATCCAAGGATATCACCTATTTCAGGCAAAGCCGAGAATAACCTTAAAAGTTGACATTGCGAAGGCGTTTGATTCGGTTAGGTGGGACTTTATCCTTCACACGCTGTCGGCCTATAATTTTCCAGCTTCTTTTTCAAGTTGGATCAAGGCTTGCATCTGCTCACCTTGTTTTACAGTGAGTATCAATGGTGTGTCCACTAGTTATTTCAAAGGAAAAACAGGACTTCGACAAGGAGATCCCCTTTCTCCCATTCTATTTGTGTTGATCATGAACGTGTTGGCTATTATGTTGAACAAAGCAGCACAGGATGGTATCTTCAACTATCACCCGAGGTGTGAAGACCAACAACTTACCCACTTATCCTTTGCCGATGATCTTCTAATCTTTCTAGAGGGCTCGGAGATGTCCATAGCGGGAGTGTTAACGGTTTTGTCACAATTTGAAAAGTTGTCAGGTTTGGCGGTAAACATTCAGAAAACCTCCATGTTCTGCTCGGGATTAGATGATGTTGTGCTCGGACGTATTAAACATCGATTCTCGCTTGAGCCCTCGGTTCTGCCTGTTAGATACCTGGGACTTCCCTTATGTTCGAGGCGACTCAGTGTTGCCAACTGTGATCCGTTGCTTTCTCAGATTCGTTCGAAGCTGAATAGTTGGACAACAAGACATTTAAGTATGGCGGGCAGGCTCACTCTTCTTTCTTCGGTCATTACGGGGATAGTGGGTTTTTGGTCCTCTGCTTTTCTACTTCCCAGGAAAGTAATAAAGATTATTAACAGCTTGTGTGGCTCATTTCTGTGGCGTGGCTCACCTGGTATAAATACTGGTGCTCGGGTCTCCTGGGACACTGTTTGTACACCTAAGAGAGAAGGTGGTTTGGGTTTACGTACTATCAAGTCCTGGAGTGATACTTTTGGATTGAAGCTCCTTTGGATGTTATTCTTTCGATCTGGATCCATTTGGGTTGCGTGGGTGAGGAGGAAATATATTTCGAGATCCAGTTTGTTCGCTATAAAACCGACTCGATCTGATTTATCATAGTCGTTTCGGAGACTTCTTAGTCTCCGTAATCTCTTCTTGAAGTTTATCACCATTGCTACGGGTTCGGGGGATGAAACCTTCTTTTGGTGGGATCCTTGGACTCACTTTGGTCCATTAATTGATCTCTTAGGAACTTCGGGACCTGCGGATTTGGGTATTCCGCTTAACTCTCTGGTCTCGTCCTGTATTCAACACTCCTCTTGGATTCTTCCTGCGGCTAGATCGGAACAGATTGTTAACCTGTTTGCCGCCATCAGTACAATTCCGATTACCGCCGGGATGGATCATCCTGTTTGGACTGTGAACGGTACTAAACGCAAAGAGTTTGTCTCCAAAGACATTTGGGAATGTTGTCGGATAACAAGGACTAGAACTACTTGGTCTCCCCTGATTTGGTACAAATCTTCGGTTCCAAAATTTGCTTTTACCTCATGGTTGTTTACGCTTGACAGGAACCCAACTCTTGATCGTTTGTGTGTGTGGGGTATTGATGTTGCTCCAACGTGTTTGATGTGTGGTTGTGAAGATGAATCGAGAAACCATCTTTTCTTCAGATGTATATACTCTCAGGAAATTTGGTTTTCTGTCATTACAAAATTGGGTTTACTACCATGTCCTACTGACTGGGATCAAATTCTTCTATGGCTTCCATCATCTACCTCACAACTTGGTCTCCGGTTTGCTCTACTGGCGGGCTGGCAGGCTTCAATCTATGGTATCTGGCAAGAAAGAAATAGGCGAATGCATAGAGGGATCACCATGCCTCCAGCAGCTTTATGGAGGAAGATTTTTACTGCGTTAAGTGCAAAAGCTTCTGCTCTAAGGTCTAAGGGTATTAACTATGCTGATCAGTTCTCAGTATTTTGGAACTAACTCCAGACCTTATCTCTTAAGTCTGCAACTCTTTTTAATCGGTTGAGGATCCTGTTTCTCCACCTTCCTTCCTTCTCTTCTTTGTTTTCCTTTCTTTATTATGTTTGGTGACTTTTCTTTTCTTTAATTAATGAAAACCCTTTATAAAAAAAAAAAAAAAAAAAAAAAAANAAAAAAAAAAAAAAAATCAATTTATAAGAATTTTTAGAATATACCAACAACACTAAAATCTTTGTGAAACTGTTTATTAGAATTTTTCTGTTGAGGTAAAAGTTTATATACAACTTTAAAGAGTTACGACACTAACTTTTTAAAGTCAAATATCCAAAATATACATAAAAGATATAACCATTAATGCAATACGAGATTTTTTTCTAACTTAGATAAGTATATGTTTTCAACGTCTATATCAATTAAAAATTTATCTCCTTTATGCTGAAAATCACATAGTAATCTCGTTATTCAAACCTATAAGAAAGAGCACAATTTTATTTACCGTAAATTAAACAAACACAGATATTTATATTAACTATAAGTAAAGTTACGAATACTATATGTTATACCATATACATATATTTATACGTACATATATATTATAACTAACCTAAATATAAACAATTTCAATTAAAAAATACCATAACTGAAAATAAATAATATAAATCCATGTAAATCTTAAACATTATAATTGTATCTGTTTTAGAGTTATATTGCTCCATAAGAAACGACCACCATAGAGCTCATGATACAATAGGATTGTAAATTTGTAATTGAATATAAAAAGAGATAATAGTTAACAAGTGGTTGGGCTTGTTACGTAGGCACATCTTATTGTTTAATTTAAACAAAAATTAGACAACATATATAAGGTAAAAAGAGGAATTAGTTAACATGTCGTAATTGAATATAAAAGGCCGAACCCATCGATCTAAACTCCGTCCAATCACATTGCCTTCGACTATAACTATTTGTTTCTGTTCAAACCTTAAACAGAATCAATCAAAGTGAAAGAGATATTGTAACGTAAACTTGTGTTCTATTATTACTTGCAAAAGAGAAGGTCGATTAAATAGACCTGAAACAGACTCAGAGATAAACTCAACAACTAAGACTCATTCATGATCACTTCCTACAAACCAGGAGAGCCATCGACTTATTCAATTTAAAACTTAAAGCCTAAAACGACATAAGATTAGAACACACTAAACCACTTCAATCCTTCCCTTAAACTGAAAGTGTCTCTTTCAGTTTATCCTTCCCTGCAACATACTCCCATTCTCTTCCTCAGTTTTTCAAAAACGTCAAGCTTAACTGCCTTAGTCATCAGATCCGCCATTTGATCGTGTGTAGTGCAGTAATTAAGCAATATAGTCCCATCTTTCACCAAATCTCTTAGAAAATGAAACCTGACATGAATGTGCTTGCTTCTACCATGTAGCACAGGATTCTTTGATAATTTAATTGCAGAGCTATTATCACAGAACAGATTCGTACCTCCCTCTTGACTGAATCCGATTTCTTCAAGTATGTTCCTCATCCAAACAGCTTGACAAGCACCAAAAGCTGCTGAAACAAACTCTGCTTCTGTAGTTGACAATGTTACTATAGCTTGCTTCTTAGAAGCCCATGAGACTGCACCTCCACTTAGAACAAACACATACCCTGAGGTGCTCTTTCTGTCTTCAGCATCACCAGCATAGTCACTATCAACAAAGCCAATCAATTCCTCATTCCTTCCCTTTCTATACTGGATTCCATAATCTTTTGTCCCTTGAACATATCTAAGTATTCGCTTTGCTGCCAACATATGCTCTTCAGTCGGTTTCTCCATGTATCGTGAGACTAGATTCACTGAATAAATCAGGTCTGGGCGAGTTGCTGTCAAGTACCTTAAGCTTCCAATCAATTGCTTGAAAGCTGTTGAGTCCACATCTTCTCCACTCCCTTTCTTCATCAGCTTATGTCCAGGAACTATGGGGTTTTTCACAGCATTACACTCCTCCATTCCATACCTTCTTAGCGTTTCTTCTGCATATTTCTTCTGACTTATGAAGATTCCATGCTCGTCTTGTATCACTTCAACTCCTAGGAAATATTTCATCCTTCCTAAGTCTGTCATCGAAAATTCTCCCTTCATCGAATTCTTGAACTCCTCAAGCAACTTGACTGAATTTCCAGTGTAAATGAGATCGTCGACGTACAGACTTACTATTAGCACATCCTCCTTATCTCTCTTTACGAACAGTGTATGTTCACAGTAGCATTTCTTGAACTCTTCTCTCTCAAAGTAAGCCTCTATGCGACTATACCAGGCTCTGGGAGCCTGCTTTAGACCATATAAAGCTTTTCTCAGCTTATACACTTTGTTCATCTCCTCTGCTACTTCAAATCCCCTTGGCTGCTCGACATAAACTTCTTCACTCAGTTCACCGTGTAGGAATGCGCTTTTAACGTCCAATTGATAGACATTCCATTCTCTTTCTGCTGCAATGGCAAGGATCATTCTGATGGTGTCCCATCTAGCTACTGGAGCAAAAACTTCATAGAAGTCCACTCCATGTCTCTGATGGTATCCTTTGGCTACTAGTCTTGCCTTAAATTTATCGATCTCACCCTTCTCATTAAACTTTGTCTTGAACACCCATTTCACTCCAATGACTTTAGCTCCTTTAGGTAACTCAATTAACTCCCAAGTGTTATTCTCCTCTATCGATTTGATTTCAGCCTCCATGGCTTTACGCCACACTTCTTCTTGTTCTGCTTCTTCGAACGTCTCTGGATCTTGAGCACTCACAAGCATTGCATAGATCCCTTCTTCTTCTTCTGTTACGATGAATTCAGCGTTTCCAGGAACATAGTCCTTCATCCAAATAGGAGCTCGTCTCAGTCTCTCTGTTCTTTCACGTGTATTCACTTGAGGTGGAGCTTCTTGATGCGCCACGTTTCCTTCTGTTGCTTCATCACCATCTTCCTGTACCACGTTTTCTTCTTCAACGTGTGGTTCTGCTTCTTCAGCTACAGCTTCATTTTCAATCTCATCTGCTGTCATAGTTTCATCTTCCCACATCAATTCATTTTCCTTTGATTCACCTTCCCAATTCCATCCTCTGCTCTCATCAAAGTGTACATCTCTACTAATCACAATCTTCTTTGTCTCTGGATTGTAGAGCCTGTAAGCCTTTGATTCTTTGCTTAAGCCAAACATCACACATTTCTGACTCTTCTCATCCAATTTTACTCTCCTTTCATATGGCACAAGTGCATAAGCCAAGCATCCGAAAATCCTTAGATGATCAATAGAAGGCTTATTCCCACTCCATTTCTCTTCTGGCGTGACATCTACTAGAGCTGCTGACGGACTTCTGTTCAACACATGAACAGCATACTGCACAGCTTCAGCCCAAAAACGCCTTGGAACTCCTCTTTCCAGCAGCATACAGCGAGTCATATTCATAATACTCCTATTCTTTCTTTCAGCAATGCCATTTTGTTGTGGCGTGTATGCTGCAGTGAGCTGTCTCCTGATCCCATTTGTTTTGCAGAATTCTTCAAACACCTTGGAGTTATATTCTCCTCCTCGATCTGACCTCAAACACACCAAAGCTTGCCCCAATTCTCTTTCTGCAGCAGCTTTAAACTCTTTGAATGTCTTCAGAGCATCAGATTTTTCAGAGAGAACATATGTCCAACACTTTCTGCTATAATCATCAATAAAATTGATAATGTACCTCTTTCCACTCTGTGTTGTTGGAGATATCGGACCGCAAATGTCTGTATGAACCAACTGCAGTCCTCGAGTTGCTCTCCACAAGCTCCTTTTCGGAATAGCTCCTCGATTTTGCTTTCCTTTCATACAGACTTCACACGTAGCTTCATCCTTGTCTAGTGTGATTTTTGGCAGTCCCTTTACCATTCTCTTCTCTGCTAGAGACTTCAGTCCCTTTTGATTCAAGTGGCCATATCGCTTATGCCAGAGCTGATCTGGTTTTTCAATCGCTTGCAGACACTTCTCTTCCTGCATCTTCTTTTCTCCTTTTGCTGTAGCATGAACCATAAACATTCTGTTGTTGGACATTTCAGAATGTATGATTACTTTCTTCAACTGCTTGTTCCAAATCTTACATACGTTGTCTTCAATTACAACTTTCAATCCTTTCTCCTGCAGTTGTCCAACACTTAGGAGATTGTTCTTCAGTCCAGGCACAAAATAAACTGATGATATTACTGACGTCAGACCATCAATCTCGAGTCTCAAGCTTCCAATGCCTTCAACCAGCATCTTCCGATCATCTCCGAGTTTCACATGTCGTCTGAATGATTCATCTAGCTCCAGAAACCAGTCCTTCAAACCACACATGTGGTTGCTGCATCCTGAGTCTAAGAACCAGACTTGTTCATTCTCTTCTTTCATCGCTTCAACATGAGCCATGAGAAGCATATCTTCTTCTTCTTCATCAACCTCTGCATAATTTGCTTCCTTCTCCCACTCTGGACATTCTGACTTGAAATGTCCCATCTTATGACATTTATAACATTCAATTGCTTCCTTATTGAATCCTCTGCCACGTCCTCTACCTTGATTTCCTCCTCTCCCTCTACTCTGATTCTTTCCTCGACCTCTGTTTCCTTCAGGTCGCCACTGTCCTTCTACTTTAAGAGCTTGCTCTTCATCGACATGTTTACTCAGTTTCTGCTCATGCACCATCAATGAGCTCTGTAACCCATCTATAGTCATTTCCTTAACATCCTTCGATTCCTCTATTGCACATACTACATATGTGAATTTCTCTACTAAAGTTCGAAGGATTTTTTCCACTACCTTCACATCAGGCATGTCCTCGCCTAGATTCCGCATGTCATTAGCAACCTCCATCACCCTTGCAAAGTACTCCGTGATTGTTTCTCCATTTCTCATCTCTAGAACTTCGAAATTTCTCCTAAGCCTTTGCAACTGAGCACTCTTGACTCTCTCATTCCCTTGATACTTTCTTTTCATAGAATCCCACAGATCCTTTGATGTCTCCTTCTTCAGAATTGTCTTCAATATTGTTTTGTCTATAGACGCAAATAGGTAGTTTTTCACTTTGTGATCCTTGATAGTCAGCTCTGCTCTTTCAGTCCTTTGAGCTCCAGTCAGAATCACATTTGCTTCTTGTCGTGGTATACCTGTCTCTACAAGCTCCCACCATTCCTTTGAGCGAAGTAGATTCTCCATGAGCATCGACCAGTGCTCATAATCCCCGTCGAACTTCGGAATAATCAAACCATCTCTTTCACTCATCTCTCCTTCACCGGTGCCAAGCTCGTATCAAGCTCTGATACCACTTGTTCAAACCTTAAACAGAATCAATCAAAGTGAAAGAGATATTGTAACGTAAACTTGTGTTCTATTATTACTTGCAAAAGAGAAGGTCGATTAAATAGACCTGAAACAGACTCAGAGATAAACTCAACAACTAAGACTCATTCATGATCACTTCCTACAAACCAGGAGAGCCATCGACTTATTCAATTTAAAACTTAAAGCCTAAAACGACATAAGATTAGAACACACTAAACCACTTCAGTTTCGATATTATAAAATTTCTATATATAGTGTGCTTACTACATCGCAAGGTTCTCGCGATTTCTGGGTTCGTGGCCATTTTAATGGTAACGCTAATACCAGATAATAACAGGTTCTAGAGTACATAACTAATGCTAACGCTCCTTAGTTGTTTAAGTTAACCAATCTATTAATTTAAATAAAATGTTGCACTTCCTCACAACATATTACGCATAAAACAAGACATATTTAACGAACATGGCTGCATAAGCATTTTAACCATTGAAGATCGAAATGTGAATCTACAATTAAAAAACCTTTTCGTATATTATATCTAATAAATAAAACAATTTATGTTTAGATGAACGTCCGATTAATACAAGCCATGACGCAAATTATCGAGTGAGTAACAGTAAATTATCGAATCACCGATCAATAACGTATATCTAACCAACAAAAATTTGGTCAAAAGAACCTGAATCCGTAAATTATTTTATTTAATTTAACATTTTAAGTTCTAAAATATGTTACATACATATATAAAAAAGTTATTATTGTGATGTATAATTAAAAAATAGCGATCTATTCATAATAAACATACTAAATTAATTAAACTGTATTTTTAATAAATATTGTAAATTTTCTAAGAATGTGATTATAAACCATAATTAAGTAAACATAGTTTTATATCTAAATAACACTGTAATCCATTTAGTTCAACAAACTATCATTACTAATGTAGAAAGAAAATTAATCACTTGGAAAAGAAAGATAAAGAAGTTTTTCATAACAGACTAATAAGAGTTCAGCAGGCATCGGCTTATAGCGAGGTCCTATCATTCATGCGCAATTGGTGCAGACCGTGCTCGAACAGGTTTCTCTACGACCATTTCCTTGTACAATTTGATTTCAAACTTGATAATATTGTTCCCTGATAATCCATCACAGAAAATATGATTTAGTGTCTTGAAAAAAGGGTAAAACTTAAAATGAATTTAGATGCTATAATCTTGACTGTGTTTATTGAAATCAATCATATCCTGTTTCGTTGCAAGGTAACCGTGAAGTTGGCGCAAACCTCTAACAAATAGACAACATCCACTTGCCCAAGTGTTTCTGTCCAACCTTTGCTTGACGAACTTATTGTGTAAACTTTCAGCAGCATAATAACCACTCTGGTTGCCCTAAAAAACAAGAACACTGATTCCACGATGGCCTTCTGGACCGTACGTATGACACTACAAGAAAAACGTTCATTGATAGCACTCCACCATATCACGAAATACCTAAATGCTATCGTAGACAGTTTTCAGATTTTTCAGTCGTCTGTTATAGCACAAAAATGTTATTCTATAATTTCACTAAAAATGAACTGAAATTGTGTTTAATCCAACTAGCATTTGCTAATTATCCCTTATATCATCAAATTTGTTCAATTAGATTGTTAATTAAGTTCACAAAACTAAAAAAATTAAAATCAAATTTTTTTTATAGCACTCCGCGATAGCACGATATTTAAGAACTGTGATTGTAGATGTTTGTTAGATTTTTGAT
>OVAU01001324.1:0-15309 GCA_900406315.1 Biscutella laevigata subsp. laevigata
CGAATGATAAAACCGTCTAAAATCACACACATCACTTGTCTCCAAAGGTTTTCTCATCGATGATGGCTTTCTTTCTCATTGCCCTGGTGGAATAACATCTAACACAACCACTATCCCGATGCAACTCGATGTCTCCTTGAATGTCTAGCTTCTCTTTCGCATCATTCTCAGGTAGAGTTTTATCAACATGATCTTCTTTCATCGTCTCTGCCTTGTGCTCATTCGAGCTTCCTTTGAGACTAGTCTTACCATTGCTAGTCCTTTTCTTAACTTTGGTGTCAACTGGCTCATCTTTAGGTAACTCCTCCAAGTGCTTATCGGGTGGAGCATCCATAAACTCCGCAGACAAGGCTTGGACACGAATATCATCTTTATATTTCACCGCCTTGTGGTGAAATAACTCGCAACCCGACCACCACCTAGATCTAACTTGATGATTCCTTTCTTGACTTTGAATGTCGCCCCAACAGTTGCTAGGAATGACCTTCCCAAAAGAAGTGGATCCTTAGGTTAGTTTTCCATTTCCTCCACCACAAAGTCGGTTAGATACTCTACATCCTCTACTCTCGCTGAGAGATTACTCAACATGCCCATTGGCTTACACATAGACTTATAAGCTAGTACCAGAGAAGACCTACAAGATTCAAACGAATGAAAATCAAGTTTCTTAGCAATTGTTAGAGGCATGATATTTAACTTAGCACCTAGATCGCACAAGCAGTTCTTAAAAGTAAAAGAGCCTAGGGTGCAAGGTATAGTAAAACTCCCTGGATCGTCGTATTTGATTGGCTCATATGTGATCGAAGGGGCGATGTTGAGTTTCTCATCATTGGGTGCCTTTCCTTTCTCTAGGCTTTCGTCAGTCGGAATGTTCACCCCCTTATCTAGTTTCTCATTGTCCTTGTTGAGAAGACTTTGTAGAGATATGGTTGACGTACTCCAAGGCGGTGGAGGCCTCTTTGTTGGGTAGTCGATCCATTTGTTTCTTGGAAGTGTGTTCTAGTTAGGCCACTTTGTTGTTCTTGTGTTCTTCGTTATTGAGAACCGTCATTTGATTGTCGAGAACCGTCATTTAGGAGGTCAAGTGTTCAATTTTGGTGTTGAGATCACAGTAATTACCATAGCGTAAACTTCTTGCTTGAACTCTTTGTAAGCAAGTTGAGTTCGGTTTTCGCCCTCCAAGAGTAACTTCAACATGTGATTAGTTTCGTCCTCTTAGGCAGGAGAGGGAGGGTCAGTGACCTGAGCCCGAGGTTGTGTGGTGAATTGAACACTGGAGAAACCTGAAGGATCGTTGAAGTGGTATTGTTGCTCATGCGGAAAACCATGTTGATAGAGCTGGGTTGGAGTGTGAAAGTAGTTATGATCGATCGGCAGGGGATGAGGATTGCGATCGTGATACCTTGTCTGATAACCTTGATATCCCCCAAAGTTGGCCAATTGATCAAGCTTTGCATGAAGCGAAGCAATCTCTGTCCTCATGACTCTCTAGTGTACCTGAAGAGTCAAAACAAAGAACAAAGAAATTAGTAAATGAAAAGAAAGACTTAGTCTCAAACAAACTCAAAGTCCTAATAGCAAATCTAAATTCCGAATCGGCAACGGCGCTAAATTGATATGAGGAGTTTTCGCCTTTTATGTAATCAATTGTAGTATGTAGGGTTTAAATTGTCGAACCAATTAAGGAGGGATTTACGTACTAGGGCTATGGATAATTCACTTAATCTAAGTCGAATAAGAAATTGTTTGTCACTAATAATTCTAATAAAGCAATTTAACTAAAGCAAAGCAAAACAGAAAAGTCAACGAGATCGAAGAAAAGGTAATTCAATAAATAAAGCAAGCATATAGACCAGGACAATCAAAATGGGAAGTCAATTTCATGCAAATAGATAGTTCAATTAACAATTCAAGTTGTCTTATGTCTAGGAATTTGTAATGTAGATTAACTCAGTCTCACGTTAGAAACTCTTTTCTAATCATGCTTCTAAACAATCTCTTGAACGAAAACACAATTAGAAAGTAAGAAACACAATTCCATGCAACAATTTGTTAACCTTTAAACAATCCATTGGAAATGATCAATAAACAACATAATTATTTGGTTGGAGAATTTCATCGAACACCTTGCGGGCGTGAAATTCCCTAGGTTTATAGATAAAATGACCAATCAAATCTAGGCATTAAACACAATAATCATGGAGAAGACACTATACTAATCAGCCCTAAACATCACTAGCAATCCAAATCAGCTCATGTCTAACCCTAATCCATAGCTAAAAGTGACTACTCACAATCCATGTCTAGAACACTTTGATAGTTTTTAGACATGGTTTTAGAGAGAAAATAAAATAAGGAAATAGAAATCAAAAGCAGTAAACAATCGAAGAGTGAGCATGTAATAGATAATCAAAAGCTACAAAAGTTCTTAAGAGAGAAAACTATATAGAAACTTAAAAACTTAAGAGAATAAAAACTAGAAAAAAATATGAACAAAGGTTTTAATTCACTTTGGCTCCCTTTATATAGTTAGCCAAAAAATACAAAATAACTTAAAAACTTAAGAGAATAAAAACTAGAAAAAAATAAGAACAAAGGTTTTAATTCACTTTGGCTCCCTTTGTATAGTTAGCCAAAAATTACAAAATAAAAAGCCCATTAAACTTGGTTTATTCTGGTTTGCTTGAAAACGGGGGACTGGTAGTGGTCAGTCTGAATGGTACCCCTGACCGGTATGATGTTGCTCTGCGTCTGGGATGTGGATCGGTCAAGGCCTCGGTGAGACCAAAGACGTTGCTGAGTTTATGGGTTCTGAGATCAAGGACCTGCCTCCATGGGATCTAACTACAGTTGTTGGTCTCGATGTGCACGCAATTGGTATGATCTTTGAGGTGGAGATCAAGATTTTCGATGGTGTTTTCTCTACCCACTTTTTCATCTTCAGTGACTTTTGGAAGAAGGAGATGGATAGATTGTCTTGGGAAGACCTTTCCTGAGCGACGCTAAAGCAAATATCAACTTCGATACGGGTGAGATGATTCTTTAGAAACTTAATAACTACACCGCCTATCGCCCAAAGCAAAGCGAGCTGCAACAACAAAAGCATAGGCCTGGTAAAGAACCAATGTTTGCTGAAGAAAGAAGATTTAACCATTTGGTAAGTCAAGAGCAGTTCCAAGACCTCGTGTGCTCGGTTCGAGAAAACAGAAGGATGATAGTGAGCCAAATTGAGGATCGAAATCACCTCCATATAGCCATGCTCACTCGGGTATGGAACCTAGAAGACCAGGTGAATTCATGATGTGAAGTGTTTTTAAGCATTTTTATGATTCATTTTCATGCATTTTGCATTAGATTATGATGCATTTAGAGTCCTTTAGGTTGCATTTGCATATCATTTATCGTTTCAGGTGCATAGTTGGAGTTATACAAGAAATGGATAAAGGAAGAGGAATTTGGGAACCAAATGGCACAAGCCTCAGATCTAGGAGCATGGACCGGTCAACTACACCGGTCAGCCAGACCGATGCACATGAGGACATCAGACAGATGATCGATACCGATCACGAAGCTCACCGGTACCTCATACCAGAACACACCTCATCAAGCGACCAGGAACATAGCCCGGTCAGAAGCTTCACTGGTACCACGAACCGATGACAAGTCCAGCATTCGTCCGACAACCAACATATCAGTAACCCATACCGGTGAGTATGACTGGTACATGTCCTCCGTTCAGAAAAACAACAAGCATTCCTTTCCATATTTTTGTTTCGGTATTTAAGGGAAAACCCCTAAGTTATTTGTGAGAGTCTTAATTTTTCTAAGTTTTTCTTTTACCTAAGTTTGTCTAAATCTATAACTTTTCTTCTGAAGAAAATATTGTAACTTGAGTTTATCTTTTATTGCATTTGCATTTGCCTTTTTCGATTTCTTCCTTTGATTATATTATTGCTTTGATATCCATTTTTTTGCTCTATTCATTCTCCCAACCATATCTACAAACTATCAAAGTGATCTAGGCATGAATTGTGAGTAGTCGCGTATCGCTATGAATTAGGGTTAGAAAAGGGTATGATTGTATTGTTTTAGTGGTCTAGGACTAAATAGAACAACTATCTTTATCTTATTCATGAATTTAATGTTGAGCTAGGCTTGCAAACCTGATACAAATCTTAGGAAATTTGTCGCCTAGAATGTGTTCGATAAAATTCCTAAACTAAGTGAATAAGGTGTTAATCGAGACTTTCCAAAAGATTGTTTAAGCATTGATTAATTGTCGCACGAGATTGTATTCACTGCTTCCTCATTGTGTGGATAGCCAAGAGATTGTGTAGTTGCATGATTAAGAAAGAAGCTTCTATCACGAGAGTGAATTAGCCTAGATTAGATATTTTTAGACACAAGATAAGCTTAATTATGTGAATTGAACAACCAACTAGCATGAAAATACTGCCCAATTCGATTGCCCTGGTCCATTAGCTTGTTTTATCCTGAATTTATATTTTCTTCAACCTCGTTGACTTTTATTTAATTGCTCATTTCATTCAGCATTTTAGATAGGATTTTTAGTAATAGACAATCCCCTATTGATCCCAACCTAGACTTAACCAAATTGCATCATAGAGAACTAGTGAGTTATCTCAACCCGAGATTGGTTCAACATAAAACCCCGTTACCATTGTACTGCATTGACAAGTCAATTTTACTAGTCCATGGCTAGGTTTTTCAATGCAAAGAGAGAAGAGCATCGAGCTGAGATGGCGAAGCTTCAAGAACGAGTCAGGAAGCTGTAGTTCAACTCCACACCGCACTCAGAGCGGTCAACAAGTCAAGCTCAGTAACTTTAAAGAAGCCCACTTGGGAGGAAGTCCCATGTTATCCTTTGTAAATATCAGTTTTATACTTATTTTTCGTTTATTTTGTTTGTTTGAACTTGGAATTTTGGCACTTGTCTTGGGAAGTTTGAGTGTTTGCGGATCTTTCAGATATCCAAGCCAAGCTACGACATATTCCACCGATACTGAAGTTGGTGATGAGCAAAAATTAAACAGGAATGGACTCTTAGAAAGAACAAGTTGATTAGGGAATTCAATCTGACTATACCGGTCACACGTACCGGTCAGTACACACTGGTACAACTCATACGGATGAACTCTCGTCACTAATACCGGTCACTTTTGACCGGTATCGACCTTACGGGGAAAATCAGAAGGTCTGTCCCGATCACTATTATCGGCCACTTCTGACCGGTGTCATGCTTACGAGTCCGGACGGAGAACTAGCACTTGTCAGACCGGTACCAAGTACGAAATCGCGATTTCAACTAGGATTTTAAAGGGTTTTCAAACATCATATTCTTCCCATGCACTCTCATATCGGGATTTTGGAGCTTCAAAACCTCTACAATTTTTTATTTTCATCGATTTTTCACTGATTTTCACGATTTTAATTCCAAAACTCATTAGTTTCTTCTTCCTAGTTCGATTCTAGTCATGTTTATCGAGTATAGAAAAATCAATCCCTATGGAGTATGACAGCTCCGTCGCTACACGTGTTCTCATTGAAGACAATGAGAATCTGAATAGGGGGGGTGAGCATTCAGAGTAATAAAGGCCAAAAGAAAGAGAAAGAGGGTAGCGAAAAGAATATTCCTCCACAAGCTCCCACTTATGAACCACCTCCCGATATGCCTCAACTTCCATTTCGTGGTCGCCACAAGGCTCTCACTTAAATAGACAAGAATTTCGACAAATTTGAAGACCTAGGGAGACTCTCCCATTTACAATAAGCGCTTCTACTTTTAAAAATTGTTTGTGTGATTTAGGCGCTTCTGCAATCATTATGCCTTTATCATCTGCTAATAAACTTGGTTATGTTTCTTTTGAACCTTGTAGTCCCTCTCTAGTGCTAGCATATAGATTAGTGCGAAAACCAGTGAGTATGTTGAAGAACATTGACGTCACAGTTCAAACCCATTTCGTGGTATTGGAGGTGAAAGATAAGCCTAAACATACCCTTCTTTCTCCATATGTTCCAATACAACTTTGAGAAACTCGTTCATTCAATCCATACTTGGATGCAGCCTATCTCTTGAAACAAACCCATGAGTATTGTTTTTCACTTCGATCTAACTACAAGCTGGTTTTCCCATATTCCTTTTTTCCTCATTCTCAATCTCAATTTCACCATCTCTCTCAATCTTCCATTAGATGGATACTTAATGCACATCCAAACATAAGCTCCCATATTTTCAGAGTCAATAAGCTCTCATATGCAATTATACACATCTAATATAAGCTTCTTAATTTATCAATGTTCATTCTCCAATGCACTAAAGCACCACCGAAGCCATGAGAACTCGATAAGTTAACAAAGCGACACCAACATTCTCACCCCTGCGAAACAGAAGGACTAAGATGTAATGAGTAAAGAAAAAATTGTGATAGAACATGAGGCTACAAACATATACGCACCTCATTGCCTGATTTTTCTTTTACTAAATCATTTTCTACATCCAAATAATAGGTGTTGATGCACCTAAAACCCACATTAAGTCTACATGAACACGGATATGAGATTGCACAAATACCGAAGCCTACATAGTAAGTTCTTTGGTTGGTTATTGGAGATCACATGTGAGTGCACTGATTGCCTACCTTTGATAAGAATTAATCGAAAAGAAACCTTAGAAATGGCTACACCACACGCTAGATACAAAGTTGTGGTATCCTTAATCGAATCAGTTGTGACAAAGTATCCATATACCAAACAGTCAATTTGTATAAAATATTCTATAAGTTGTCAATGTTTAGAGAGAGGATGAAAAGATGTGATGAAATACAAAATTTGAGAGCGTTTTGAATGTTTGGACACCAATTTTCTGATTAAAGTTAGATGTGGTAAGCTTCTCAAGTTCTTTTGAAGCGTACAAAAGAGCTACACCCTCACCTGTAATCCCACAAAAGCAATGTAATCCTAGTTTTCTCAGGAACTTAAGACTTTTTAAGGTTTTTCAGATAGTTCTTACCTGGACTGATACCCTCTTTCATAGCTGCTTTGGTGGCATTTAGAGCATCAATTACCTTATATTTCGTTTTGCTGACTTCTGCTTCACTGGCTCCTCCAATCTAAATCCAATCAATGGTAATAGTAATGCCCTATTAAATTTTGTTTGGCTCAAACCGCTCAAACTACAAAATAAAGAGAGCAGACGTCTTACCTTTAGAACATTTAACCATCAGAAAGCTTATCCAACCTCTCTTGTAATTTATCCTTGTTATAGTCAGACGTGCTGCTTCAACCATGGAATGTATTTGTGTGATTTAGTTGGGTTAAAATTTAAAAACGAGCTAAGGCATATCATGAGTCCCCAGTAAGATGATAGGTTGAAGTATGAGTTGATATGTTCACATTGTTCCCCAATTAATTTCTTGTTATCTGCACCATCGAGAATAATTGCGTCATCTTTGGAGACATTAATCTATCAACAGATGGAAATTGAATTTTTAAAAATTGTAAAAGAAGCTGGATGGAAATAGGAAAACAACCAGATGAAATGGGACCAAACAATCTTTTCTAGTTTCCAAACATACTGAGGTCAAGTTTTCGAGATTCATGCCTAACTCTTCTGTTATTACCTGTAAATCAAAATCATCAAAGCAACATTAAAACACATTCAATTAGTGTGAGTGCGAGGAATTTACACAAAAGCCTCCTCTTCATAAACTAGGTAGTATAACCTAAAGAAGATTAAAACCATACCTTTTTTCAACTTTGTAGGAACGACAGTTCCATTTTTCTTCTATATGAATCGAAAATCCAAAAAGGGAAAGGAGATTTTCATTTGCCTAAAATACTATTGTCTTCTTAGCAGTTATAGTCGTAGTTCTCTTAGTTCTGAGGAGGGACCTCTATCAAGGTGGTATCAGAGCTAGATTTCTTTTTTTTTTTCTTTACCGTTTCGCCGCGACGGTCTAGACGTCGAGGAAAACAAGTCGTGACTCAACACCTCACAAACGAGTCAATGACGAGTACCAAAGATCGATTGGGAGATTTGGAGGCAAGCTGTAGGATCATGCAAGACGAGGTGCAAAAAGGGAGTCAACCCGTGACCGACTTAAGCACCACCATGGAGAGTAGATTTTGTAGCATGGAAGGCACAATCGATGAACGTTTTCAAAAGATCGAGGAATCTTTCTCCAAACTAATGGAGATAGTCACCAACCAAAATGTCGAAAGCTCCGCTGGAGGAAGTTCACACACCAACACGCACCAACTTGCACCACCAGCAACGACCACCACCACTGCCACCACCACCACCATTCCCTCCCCTATCCAACCGCTTCACCACGCACCATAAGTACCTCATTACCCAGTACAACACCAACACCATTAGCACCATCACCAACCGTTTCATCATCAAACACCATACCAGCCTTCAACAGGTCTGTCAAGCTCCATTTCCCACGATTCGAAGGAGGTGATCCCACCGAATGGATCAGCAAGGCGAGACAATTTTTTGATTACCAAGACCTTCTCAGAGAACAACACGTCGGCTTCACCTCATTTCATCTCGACGAAATTGCAAATGAGTGGTGGCAGGCGATTTCTAAGGCTCTCCATAATGATCATATCCATGTCACATGGGAAGTGTTCGAAGCAGAGTTATGGGCTTGATTCGGTTCGTTGGAAGGAGAAGATTTCCACGAAGCACTATCTAAGATTCGACAGAAGGCATCACTCGATGAATACCAACAAGAGTTCGAACGTCTCAAGAACAAAGTGCAAGGCTGGACACAACAAGCTCTCGTTGGTACATTTATGGGAGGTCTCGATACTGCCACTGCTAATGGGATCCATATGTTTAAACCTAAGACGCTGAAGGAAATTATCAACTATGCGCACTTAAGAGATGAACATCTACAATGTCAGAAGAAGACATCTCCTTAGAAGCCATTCACGCGAAATTTTACCCCAACCAAACCGTTTCAGACCCGTGAGCAATCTGAAGTCACACCGAAAAAGCTCAGCTGGGACAAACTCAAGAAGAAGCGGACATTAGGCCTCTGTTTCAGCTGTGCTGAGCGGTATACTCGCAGACATCGCTGTAAACAACCAAAACTATTCATTATGGAGGGCGAGCATGAGGTTGATGAAGAAGAGATCAATGCGGAAGCGACACCTGCCGACGATCCTGAGATCTTAATCTACGCTCTGACCAGTTGGAATACCGCTAACACCCTCTGTATTCGCGCGTCCATCAATGGCACTCCGATCATTGCGCTCATTGATAGCAGTTCTACGCATAACTTTATCAACGAGAAAGTTGCTCGTGCTATGAAACTCTCGGTAATCACAATTACACCATTTTCAGTTCACGTTGCTAATGGAGCTCAACTGAATTGTCACATCCGTTATGAAGCACTTCTAATCACCATGGGAGGAGCGAGTTTCTCGGACACCCTATACGCTCTTCCCCTTGTCGGTCTAGACTTGGTCCTAGGAGTCCACTGGCTTAGCACCTTAGGTCCAACTCTCTGCGACTGGAAGACACAAACCCTGCAATTCACGTGGGAAGTCGAGACAGTGCAGCTCCACGGACTGGGAGCCTCGGTAATTCGTGTTGTGACGTCCACAACAATAACTAAGGAAGCTCGACAAGGTCATACCATCTTTGTAGTCAGCTTGTTCTCCATGGACGCTTTCATCTCCGCCATTCCCGAGGCGATGCATGAACTGATCGCTGAATTTGATGATCTCTTTGCAATTTCGACTGATATTCTGCCAGAACGTCCAATTCGGCATCATATCACTCTGAAAAAGGAACTGGCCCCATAAATGTTCATCTGTACCGGTAAGCTTACTATCATAGAGATGAAATTGAACGACAAGTGCAAGAGATGCTCCAAGCCGGACTCGTGCAGCATAGCTCTTCACCTTTCTTATCCCCGGTTTTATTGGTAAAAAAGAAAGACAGATCGCGGTGTTTCTGTACTGACTATCGAGCTCTCAACAATGCAACAATCAAATACCGCTTTCCCATCCCAACATTTGATGATATGCTTGACAAACTACACGGCGCGATGTTCTTTACAAAACTCGACCCCAACGTTGGCTATCATCAGGTCCGAATGCACCCACCTGACTTCCTGAAGACTGCTTTTCGGACACACAACAGTCATTATGAATACATGGTTATGCCGTTTGGCTTATGCAGTTCTCCATCAACCTTTCAATCCTTGATGAACGAGGTTTTTCGCCCCTTACTCTACAAGTCCGTTCTTGTGTTTTTTAACGATATCCTTGTCTATAGCAGTTCTTGGACATATCATTTGCTACACGTCTGGGAGGTGTTTTTATTGCTTCGCAAGCACACGCTTGCTGTCAAAATTCAAGAACTGTGAATTTCGTCAACAAGAGATGCAATATTTGGGCCATATTATTTCTCGGGACGGTGTGAAGGTCGATCACGAGAAGATTGCAGCGATGCTCGATTGGCCTGTCCCAACAATGGTGACTGAGCTACGTGGATTCCTTGCCCTCACTGGCTACAACCAGAACTTTTTTCGGGACTACGGTTTGATCGCACGACCCCTTACCAACCTCCTCTGTAAGGGTAAATTTGCTTGGGGACCGGACGCTGAGACAACTTTTAACAAGCTCACGACCGTTGTCCCAACAACACCCACTCTCGCGATGGCAGACTTCTCCATCCCGTTCGTTATTTAAACCGACACATCAGGCGAGGGTATTGGCGCTATTCTCTTAAAGAACGGTCGACCAATTGCATTCATGAGTCGTACATTAGGAGTTTCTAAGCAATCTTGGTCGACCTAAAGAGATGCTGGTTTTAGTCATTGTGATTCACACATGGCATTCGTATATCTTGGGTCGTCATTTCATCATTCAGACAGACCAGCGTAACCTCAAATTCCTTATAGAGTAACGCATTCTAACGCCTGAACAACAAAAGTGGATGGGGGAAATTAGCAGGCTATGATTATAAAAATAATTTACAAGCCTGGGAAATCTAACGGTGCAACTGATGCTTTGTCACGGGTTCATGGCAGTCCGACTCTGGCAGCCATATTCGTTCCCAAATCCTTAATATGGGACGAGCTGCGTGTCCTGCATGGCACCGACCCTTACTTGCAATGCATTGGACCTTTGGCAACGTCTTCTCCGGGTAAGCCATACTCCTGGAAAAATGATATGTTCTGCTATCACAACAGGATCGTTATTCCGCCATCTTCGACACTCATAGCCAAGCGTCTCCACGAGCACCATAAGCACACCCATGGGCGGTCACTCTGGCGTTCTTTGCACATATCACCGTCTAGTGAGACAATACTATTAACTCCTTGAGATATGGGTCTCAGATCCCAATCAGCTATTCTAAAGTTTTCAAGCTTTTCGTGCATAGCTTCGATCCAGAACTCATCACGCAAAGCTTCAGAGTGGTTTTTGGGTTCAATAGTCGAAACAAAACAGTTGAATTGAACCATCAAGGAGTAAGAACCAGTTGCCATCTGTTTGACATCGATCTGCTTACCACAGGTGATTTTCTCCCCCTGAATCACTCATATCACGTCATGTGATGAGTGATTCCGATGAACATGTGGTGATATATCAGGGCAGACATCGTGTGTTAACTGCAGTCGTTGATACATGCAGTAATGACAAACCATGAGCAGAGCCGTCATCAAATAATTCATTTTGAAATTCACCACCATGATCACTCCGAATTTCTTTGTCCTGCTCAGATTCATCAGCTGTTTGTATTTCCTCTGCAACTATTAATACATGCTTTAACATAACGTCGTAGGCTGATCCGTCATCGAACACAATATTCACAGTTTCTTGGACTGTTCTGGTTCTCTTGTTGTAGACTCTAGAGGCGGTACTAGCGATTTTTCTCTTGCTGCATGATCTACATGATATCTTGCATTTTTAGTTGTTTTTAGTCTCATTTTCATTCGTTTCTTGCTAGTTTAGGCTGCATTTAGAGTCATTTAGGTTGCATTGCATGTCATAATTGTGTTTCAGGTGTGAAACCGGACCTGAGCGAGAAGCGGAGTCTAAGGAGCGTTTTGGAGCACAAGATGGGACAAGTCTGAGATTTTTGCGAGCATCCAGGTCTAAATAGACCGTTCCAGATCAACCGGGCTATGAAGCAAGCCAGATTCGTGCAAGCAGACCGACCAGACTCACCGATACTCTGGTCGGTCCCCTATCCGCAAAAGGAATCCTGGCTGCAAGCTTGGCCGATACACTCACCGCTCCACGTTCAGCGAGATGTATCCCGACTTCCATCTCGGTGTACTATAGAGCGCTCCAGATTTCCGAAGAAGTCTCCCGATCAACCTGAAGACCGCTCCACATCATCGATCTAACCCTCCTCATGGCTGTAGCAAGCACCTATACAGGTCAGATTATCTTTTTAAAACCAAAAGTCTTGCCCTCTTTGGGAGAGACTATAAATAGACTAAAACCCTAAGTGTGGGAGGAAGATAGACTACTTTTGAATTTAGAGCTTCCTATTACTATCTTTCTCTCTAGACTTTGTTGAAACCCTTGATCACTTTGTAAGACTTGTGTTAAATCTATTGCAATTTCTCTTCTTATTTCATTTCTTTCTTTGTTTGACCATGGCAAAGCATAACTCTCCCATGAGCTTTTGTTCAAGAACAATGAGTGAGTAGTCATCTACTAAGTGATTGGGTGTGGTAGATGAGGGTGATTAGGTTCTATATTAGGTTGCTTAAAGCTTAAATTGTTATTATCTTCATGTATTTTGTGTGTTTAATGTTTGATTAAGAGTAGCTAACTTAACATGATCTTGAGATATTCATTACCCGAAAGGTGTTTGATGAAATGCTTGAACGAACCAAATGCATGCCAAGTAAAGCTTAACCAAGGAATTGTGCTAAGATTGCTTGGTAATTATATTGACTAGAATTTATTGCTTATTAATCATGTGTTTAGTCAAGGGATTGTTCAAATTCATGATTGGTAAAGGGGCTTTTACCAAGGGATTAGATTAGCCTATTTTAGATATTTCTTAGATTAAGGATAAGCATTTGAATGATATTATTGAGCAGCTTAGTTATAGATTTGATCACCCGAATCGATTACCATTTCCCAATCGCTTAGATCTTCTTAATATTTTGCTAAATTGTTTTCATTGACTTTTTATTGACCGAGTTGACTTTTCATTATTACTAGTATTGTTTCTCAATTTGAATAGACATGTTTCGTGACAAAGCATTTCTACTATTTTGACTAGACATAGAATATCTCTTTATAGAAATGGTGTGTAATCAACCTTGATTTTGGTTTGATAAACCTACTTCTCTATTATACGTTGATTAGTAGTTTCACTCCTCATTAGTCCATAGTGAAGGAAAAACTCTACTTATCAATTGGCGTCGTTGCCGGGGATCGAACCTGGGTCACCCGCGTGACAGGCGGGAATACTTACCACTATACTACAATCTCCTTCTGATTCCCGCGAAAATCACTGCACTCGAGCGAGAGAATATCCGAGTTAGAAGAGAAGCTAATCGGTTGAACCAAATGGCCACCGAACAGCCCCGTGTCATAGCTCCAATGGCCGAGGAAAGACGACAAGATGATCCTCCCGTTGCTCATACAATTGGAGAGATAAATGAACCACATGCTCATGATACTAGAGTTGGTATTCAAGCCCCACCTGTGGAGCCTAACAACTCTGAGATCAAAACGAGCATGTTGAATATGATCTCGGGCAACCTTTCCATGGTCTCCCAAAGGAAAATCCGATCGCCCATCTCGATAATTTTGATCAAATATGCGGGACGGTGAAGATCAACGGAGTAAGCGAGGATGCTTACAAGCTTAGGTTATTCCCTTTCTCACTAGGTGGCGCTGCTAAGGCATGGGAACAAGGCCTCGCTCCTGGTTCAGTTACAACTTGGGCCGCTTGCAAGAAAGCCTTTCTCAACACTTTCTTCTCGACCGCTCGAACTGTTAAAATCAAGTGTGATATCTCCACATTCAAGNAGGTGGCGCTGCTAAGGCATGGGAACAAGGCCTCGCTCCTGGTTCAGTTACAACTTGGGCCGCTTGCAAGAAAGCCTTTCTCAACACTTTCTTCTCGACCGCTCGAACTGTTAAAATCAAGTGTGATATCTCCACATTCAAGCAACAACCCATGGAATCCCTTATTGAAGCTTGGGGGAGGTTCAAGAAATATACACTAGATTGCCCTCAAACTCGAACTGTTCCACCAAGGCCTCTACCACGATTACAAGATGATGCTCCACACGGCTAGTGGAGGGAGTTTCTTCAACAAAAACTATGAAGAAGGGTCTTCTCTCATTGAGCGTCTGGGCCAAAGTGATGCCTCCTATGGTGGGATTATGATCGCTCTACTCCGGTTACAGTTGGTGCTAAGGATTCTACTTTCAAAGCTGAATTACAGTCTCTAAATGACAAACTTAATAGAATTCTCATCTCCCAACGAGCTCAAGTGAATGTTGTGGGTACTAATNTGATGCCTCCTATGGTGGGATTATGATCGCTCTACTCCGGTTACAGTTGGTGCTAAGGATTCTACTTTCAAAGCTGAATTACAGTCTCTAAATGACAAACTTAATAGAATTCTCATCTCCCAACGAGCTCAAGTGAATGTTGTGGGTACTAATGAAGACAACGGTTTGGTTGACTATCAAACTGAGGAGGTGCAATATGTGGGTAATTAAGGATACCAACAGAACAACTATCAATTCAATCTCAACTCCAACCCGCTTCTCTCATACCGCAACAACAATGTTGCCAATCCTCAGGATCAAGTCTACCCTCAACAAAAACCGAACTTCAACTTTAACAACAACCCCCAACCGAGGAACAACTACCAAAACCAAGGAAAACAAAGACCTCCTTATCCATCTAACAACCCACCCGGATATGCTAATTTTCCAACTGGGCAAACTTCTCAACCTCAACCTCAACCCAATGACCAAACCATCCCCATGTTGAAACAACTATTGGAAGGGCAAACCAAGCATGCCATTGACTTTGGCAACTTCAAGAAGGAGATCAACTCAAGAGTTGATCACATCTACTCCGATTTGAATTCAAAGATTGACTCCCTCTCCTCCCATGTTAAGACTTTGGATACCCAAATGGCCCAAGTTGCCTCCTGTTCAACAAGGCAACCGGGCACTGATATGCATGTTTTTCTCTCTCTATCACTAAATCATCAGATGTGCCAATTTAATAACAGGTTTTTTAACCCCGCTGCTACTATAGACGAGTAGAGCAGAG
>OVAU01001325.1:0-15307 GCA_900406315.1 Biscutella laevigata subsp. laevigata
AATCCGCTTTGTACGCTGTCACCATTCGGAGCCAAAATATATATATTTGACCAATTCCATTAATAAGTCCATGTACTATATATATATATATATATAAATATATATTATGAAAAAGATAATTTAAAACAATGGCAAGGTGATGTACAATGCAAGGTTCTTAGTAGGGGTTCTTAGGAATTAAATAATATTTTTCAAATTTTTAATATTATTTTTGACTAAGAACCCTTCAAAAATTTCTTATAAGAAACTTTTGAAAGGTTCTTAGACAAAAAATAATATTAAAAAATTATAAGAAACTTTTGAGGGGTTCTTAGTCAAAAATAATATTAAAAATTTGAAAAATATTATTTAATTCTTAAGAACCCTATCTAAGAACTTACCATTGTAGATGCTCTAATAATTTTGTAACTATAATTTGTCGGATTATAACATAATAACCAAGAAGTTCGAAGAACAGACCTAAGAAATTCAGCTATAGTTTCTTCTCTTCTTGGTAAATAATTTATTTTAGAAAACTTAATCTCTTTAGAAAATTAAATTATTTCACTACTATTAGCTCAATGATTCGAACCCCTACTTTCAAAATCAATCATAAAACTTCTTTAGTTGTAAATAAAAATGAAATATATAAGCATTAATTATTGAATAATTATTCTAGGAAGTATTTTATACCAATAATTATGTTGTAATTAAATAATTAAAAGAGTTAAATCGGAAAGCCTTTTTCTGATTTATTTAGCAGAAGTCAAGAGACGCCAGCGATGGCGTCATCTATTTTTAAACGACGCAATCATGACGCTATGATGACGATATTCATTTTACATTAATATATAATAATAAATTAATAATATAGTGGTATTAAAATAATTAAAAGTAATGAAAGTAAAGAAGTAAAAGTAAAGTAAAAGGAAAATAAAAAAGAAAAGAAAGAAAAGAAGAGAGGATGAAGCACGTGAGAATGTTGACTTTTGTTAGAGAAAACGGTATTTGTTTTTGCATTTTCTCCCAAAGTTTCTTCATCATTCCCAATACACCTCCCAACTTGTCCCCCAATCTTCCCCTTTCCTCCTTTATTTTATTTTCTTCCAAATTAAATCAAAAGATTCCTTTCTTAATTTATTACGTCTCTTTATATATGTAATATATGTAAAATATATTAATTTCTTTAAGAATAATTAGATTTCTTGATGTTGACAAACGATAAAAAATTGAAAATAATTTGACTAGTTCGAACTAATTCCACTAAAATTGATTTTTTTTGTATTATTGTCTTAGACTTATCACATTAACTAAAATCAGTTTATTGGATAGAACCTAGAAAATTATATTATTTCTGTTAATCGACATAATCTTGTTTTCAGATTATAGACTTGATCTTACATATTTTTTACATTCTTTTTATTTGATTTTATGATTCATATTCCAAATCAATCTCAAAAACCTTGACTTGACAGAGATCTCCTCCTGCATCATCTCCAAATTTGATCTTCTTTTTCTTCTGAACAATGTTTTCAGTAGCTGGAGAAGAATCTTCACTCACCATACCCTGGAATGAAAAATGTAGAATAGTTAAGGAAACAGTCTTAGCTAAGTTTAGTGTGTTGTGAATGATATAAAAGAGAGTAAAACGAACCATGATTTTGCAAAACCTATTACTGTCTCGTTCTATCATCGAAAGCCATTTCTTGCTACTCTCTTCTGTTCTTTCTGCTTTTTTAATCAAAGTTTTCACCTGAAAACACACATCCATCAATATTTAGAAAACAAAGTAGAGATACAGACATTCGAAACCAAAATTTTCAATTGCTTTCAAAGACAAAAGTACCTCATCGAAGCTACACTCGGACATGTTGTTATCAGGTAGGAGACATCTCTTTGTAATTTGCGTCATCGATCTGATCTCTTCAGTGAGCTTAGCTGCTACATATTGGAAATCACGTATTTGTCCTTTAGAGAAGTCAATAGCTTTTTGTGTACATCCTGTTAGCGAAGTGCATCCAGAGCTAAAAGGCTGTGATTTTGTTGCCTGAGTTTCTCTACGGGGAAACTTGTGTGTGGTTCTTTGATACTGCGTTTGCCGAGTACTGCTCTTATTTGCTTTTTTACTTGCTTGCTTTGAATTTGGAATGACTTCCACTCGGTCTATGTTGTCCATCCCTCGAGCCTTTAGTATCCTATGTGAAGTTTGGCCACTGAAGTAGAGTTTCCCTTTGGATTCTGGTTTTTTGGTTTGTAAAATAGATTAGAATCATAAGTGTGAAAAATGTATAACATAGAAATAAGACTTTTATCATGGACTTACGTTTACTCTTCTTTTCAGGTGAATCTGGATGCTCCATTGCCTTGCGAAGTTTTGCTTGAGAGGTGGGAGATAAAGCCTGAAATCAAATATCTCTACTGAGAAACTGCTTCAAGTTAGAGTGTGGTTTGAGTAAATTGCACAGAAGACAAACCTTTCTCCCTGAGAGTAGTTTTTCAGGTTGATTGTGTAGCTTCCGTTGGTGGATACTATCATCAGCCACTGTATGTGTTGTAACATCATCAGGTGCCTTATAGAGTAATGATGATTTGTGGTCTTCTGCTTCTTCTACATTACCTGCGGATGCAGGTTTTCCTTGTAGTCTTTCTGGCAATTGATGTTCTTCTATTGGGATTGTGTTGTCATCAGGAACTGAATACAAATTAACCAGTGAATTACAACAGTTGGTCAGCTGGATAATATCAGTTGCTTCAGGAAGATCATCCTTATCAATGTCTTCAGTTGCTTCAGGAAGGTCATCCCAGGTAGCAAGTTTTTCTGGAGCTTTTATTTCCACAATCTCCAAACCAGTTCTGTTCACGACTAAACTAGGCTCTGCATCATTGTTTCCCTCATCATCTTTAACTTCTTCACAGTCCGGGTTTGAGTTAGAAGAAATGGGGAAACAGCTAATGATTTCACATTCTGAATTCGGGGGAACCTCAAATTCTGTCTCCTCTCTAGACACACTACCGTGCAGACCAGTATCCTTGATCTCAAGAGCAATATCATCAGCAAGACAGCACTGTGTCTTCATTGCATCGCATAACTCTCTGGATGCATCAGTAAAAGCTTGGTCCACCGCCTTTGTTGTTATGAGATCTTCTATGGCTACCATTCCAGAAGAACTTGGCTCTGAACTGCAATATAGAACCACTCTTGTGTCCTTGGACGAATCACACATAATTTCTGCCACCAACTGTGTATTTGTTGGAGATTCGGGCTTGTTGTTACAATCTAGTAAAGGATCAAAGGGAATGAAATCCGTGGCTTCAGAAACTGAATAGCTATCTTCATAAGCTTCATGCTTGTCATCACAAAACACAGGAAAGGTGACCTTTTCCACAGATGTTGAGGAACTAGAACTACGCTTTGTTTTACGCTCCTGATTTTTCTTTCTTCTCTTAGAGAATTTCGCTTTCCAAGTGCTAAGCGGTTCCTCAAGTTCACATTCTACATCTTCAGTTTGAAGAGTCAAATACTCTTGCTTAACCTTAAGAAGACAGCATCCAGTCTTCCTTGCATCCTTAAACTCTTCAGATGCATCTGCGAAAGCTTCACCCTCTGGCTGTGTAGTTAGGAGGTCTTCAATGCCTACCACTCCAGAAGAATTTGGCTCTGGACTGCAATATAGAGCCTGTCTTGTGTCCTTGGAAGAATCAAACATAATTTCTTCGCCGAAAGCTGTATTTGAGGGAGATTCCGACCCTTTGTTACAATCTAGTAAAGAATCAGTGGGAAAGAAATCCATGGCTGTAGAAACTGAATAATTATCTTCACAGGCTTCAGGTTTGACATCACTAGAACCACGCTTAGTTTTAATACCCTGATTTTTCTTTCTTCTCTTGGAAATTTTTGTATTCCAGTTGCTAAGAGGCTCCTCAAGATCACATCCTCCATCTTCAGTTTGAAGAGCCAAGTACTCTTCTTTAACTTTGTAAAGTGAGGCAGCCTCAGTTTTTCTGCAGTTTCCAAGTTTCCTTTTCTTTTTTTTGCATTGTTTCCGAAACTTGTCCAGTGTTATGTTAAAATCTTCTGGCTCAGGCTTGATATTCAACTCAGCACCAAGCAGACACGAACTCTCTATAATTTCAGAAACATTGTCTAAATCCCTGACTACTCGATGTTGGATTCTTGGGATTGACTCATCACCTTTGATGTTGTCCTGATTGTATACATCCACCAACTGACGAAATTTAAGCTTCGATTTTTTTCTTCCATCCACATTCATCACTATTTTGATGGATCCATCTTTAATGGCCCGGATATAATGCAAAGGAGAATGCAAATGGGTACGACTTCTCAACTCTACCATTGCAACTAACAGAAGATTACTTCCTAGCAACAGATTAAGCTCAAAACCCAGAAACCTTTGCCAAATATAACTCCTGAATTGGAAAAGTAATCGCAGGTAAGGATACTGGTAAACGAGAACCTGGTGAATGTATGGATATTGACATATTGTGATAATCAACAATGTCCAGAGTCCTAGATTTCATCAAGCCAAGCAGAGAAAAGAACATCGACTAGCTACTTAAACAAGTGGGGGAACAAAGAATGCTAATAATTAAAAAATTGGCTAATGCAATTTATAGTTTAGGGATGCAGCAAAACTCGTTCAAAGGTTTCAAAATAGCTAAAACTAGAAGATGCGAAACTCAAGTTCGAAATTCAATTGCCCGAAGTTTGAATCCTCGAAATATAGTATACAAGCTATAAAGGAAATGCAAGTAAAAATTAAATCCCACATACGGGCAGGCGAAAATCCCTAATTCGCTAACTCAAATTGGTGAAATATAAGGATAAATTCTGGGTAGAGTAGCTAAACGCATCAAATAGAATTTGAATCTAGATCGTGAGATCTGAACATTGAAATTACCTTAATCTTAAACGACGCTTGCTTGAATTGAGAACGAATCTGTAGGCCGAACCTCTCAAAATGTGGATCTAGGGTTTTGCAGAGAGAGAGAGAACTGATTTAAAACAAAACGGAGTAGAATAGAGGGAAAATGGGAAATTGTGAGAAGAGAGAGAAAGAGACTACTTTAGTAGCCGTCAAGTCTCGCGGGAATACTTGGCGGGAAGTTTAACGTTATTCTTGTCCCCTCTCTTTTGTCCCTTTTGACTTTTCAAAGCCTTTTTCGTTAATGGGCCTTCGAGCTTATAGCTCAATAATCATTAATGGGCCTTCGAAGTTATAGCTCAATAATCATTACTTGTGAAATTGCCAGGGGTAAACGTGTAAATGTGCTGAGCTTAGGACTTGAGGTTCATATGCCACATCAACGGCGTATTGTTGATAAGAAAGAGGAATAAGCTTTTAGGAGAAACCAAAGATTCGAAACCCTAAAACTCCATTAGAGATTATCTTCTTGTCGACCTTAAAGCTGACGAATTCCGCCATGGCAAAGAAGAGAAAGCTCGAAGCTCAATCCGGTGAGGTGTCAGAACCGTCGCAGAAGCTGAATCAGACGGAGGAGCAGCTGGAATTGAAAAATCAGCTTAATCAAGCTGGGGATGAAGATGTTGATTATGAGGTAGTAGAAGAGGAGCATGAAGAGGAAGTCGAAGATGATGACGAAGAAGAAGACGACGATGGTGAGGATCATGTGAGAGTTGTGAATCAGACGGCGGGTAATCAGACGGAGGCTGCTACTTCTGAACCTGGGAATCAGGGAGATGATGATGAGCCTATTCAGGATCTCTTGGAACCGTTTTCGAAGGAACAACTTTCAAGTCTTCTCAATGAATTGGCAGAGAAGCATCTTGTTGTAGCCAAACGGATCCGGGAAGTGGCCGATGAGGATCTTGTTCATCGGAAAATCTTTGTGCACGGGCTTGGGTGGGACACCAAATCCGAGACACTTATTGAAGCTTTCAAGCAGTTTGGAGAAATCGAAGACTGTAAGGCCGTTTTTGATAAGATCTCTGGGAAATCTAAAGGCTACGGATTTATTCTGTTCAAGACTCGGTCAGGTGCTCGCAACGCACTCAAGCAACCGCAAAAGAAGATCGGAAGCCGTATGACAGCGTGTCAATTAGCTTCCAAAGGACCTGTCTTTGGCGGAGTTCCCATTGCTGCAACAACTTCTTCGGTGCCTGCTCAGCATTTACAGTCGAGCTCAGAGCATACCCAAAAGAAGATTTATGTCAGCAACGTTGGAGCTGAGCTTGATCCTCAGAAATTGCTAGCCTTTTTCTCAAGATTCGGTGAGATTGAAGAAGGTCCTTTGGGACTTGACAAGTTTACTGGGAGACCCAAAGGCTTCTGCCTCTTTGTCTACAAGTCCCCTGAAAGCGCCAAGAGAGCTCTAGAGGAGCCACACAAGACTTTTGAGGGTCACGTCTTGCATTGCCAGAAAGCAATCGATGGTCCCAAACTAGGCAAGCAACAGCACCATAACACGCACAACCACAACAATCCTCGTTTCCAAAGGAATGATAACAATGGTTACGGTGCCCTTGGAGGTCATGGACATCTCATGGCTGGTAACCAAGCGGGGATGGGTGCTCCAGTTGCACAGGCGCTAAACCCGGCCATTGGACAGGCCTTAACAGCTTTGCTTGCATCGCAGGGAGCTGGTTTGGCTTTTAATCCAGCAATTGGACAGGCTTTGTTGGGTTCCCTTGGGACAGCTACAGGTGTTAACCCAGGCAGTGGAGCTGGAATGCCAACTGGTTATGGTACTCAAGCTATGGCTCCGGGGACAATTCCTGGGTACGGTACACAACCTGGATTACAAGGTGGCTATCAGACCCCGCAATCTGGTCAGGGCGGTGCTGGTAGAGGTCAACATGGTGTCGGGCAATACACTCCTTACATGGGCCACTAGATGTATCATGTATACACTCAGGTAAAGAAATAACTATCCAATCCCCTCTTCTCTTTATCTGGAACTGACTTACTATGTTCAAAGACAAAGAACTTTCTGTGTACTGAATACAGACCCACATGGTTTTTGTTTGCATCGGAGTTCATGGGATTTTGCAGTGGCTGTCACAGCTTCTGACTGTTTTCTGAAGGGTTTTCAGTTTTCATCGATTTACATTGTAAAAACTACTCTTATTTTCTTAAATTCATTGTGCAGATATCCGAAATCAGTGTTTTAAAATTGGCCTGGTGATTCTTCTGAAGTTTATAAGGAGCTCTGATGCAAATGAAGTCTTTATGAAATGTTACCTTTGGTCGCCCCTTAGACCAGACTTATAAAACCTTTTAAGGAATTTTTAGTTTTCGTCTACTTGTTTTTCCTACCAACTCTCTTTATGCTATTCCTTAAAATCATTGTACTATTTTCAGAGTTTATGTCACTATTTTTTTCAGTTTTCTGAACACCCTTCTACAACTTTAATTTGTAAACCTAAAATCGCAACTATCCTCTCCTTTGCTTATCCAATTCTAGTTTTTTCTAAATATTTTTCAGTAGTTTTATTGATCTCTCTGTTTCACGGTTTCATGGATTTTTCCTGTCTGCATTACATCATACTATCCTGATATTTTGTTTGTTCCATCCTTATTCCTCTTGCAGGTGGTGTGACCGCCGGTTGAAAAGTCAGTTACATACCCTAACTCAACAAATTCCTATAGTAAACATGCTCTAATCTTGAATTTCATTGGTTTCTAAAACAACCTGGAAAAATTTGAAACGCCACAAAAGCTTTTATACGAGTTTATTAAAGTTTGAAGGTTTTCTGTGACAGAAGTTTCAAAAGTCTTTACCCTCCTCTGTTTCAGTTTCAAGTTTGCTCTTTGTTTTAAAGCTTGGACCAAACTTATTTTTCATAACAGTGCTAGGTTGTAGACATAAGTTTAAAAAGTCTTAACCCTCCTCTGTTTCAAGTTTACTTATTGTTTTAAAGCTGGGACCAAACTTGTTTTTCATAATACGACTAGTTTGTAGACAACTTAAAACATTCAAACTTGGCAGGAAGCGTTGTGAAATTGTCTTTTTAGTCAAATCCCAAGCTCTTATTGCTCGAGAGACAATCTCACAATACTTGAGAAGTTCAGATTTTTTAACTGCGTTTCTCAAAACCTGGTGAAGTTGTTAGTTTGGTGCAGGGCAAGTGTTTGTATCTCCACAATGTGCTTACTGTTCAAGGGTGGTAATCAAAAGTTTGTAAGAGTAATCCGCTCAGCATGAATCTCTTGCCTCTATATATGTGATTGGTGCATCTAAAGTTGTTAAAATGATCCAGAGTTGATCATTTGCTTGGGAAATTCACAGGAATTGAGGTGATGAGATCTTTACCTTGATTAGAGGAGGTTAAAGAAGCATAGACACAGAAGTTTGTTGGTGATTATCTTACATTGATGGTCAAGTCGTTTTTGGAAAAGTGCAGCAGCTTTAGAGCTACAATGATATTAATCCATTGATTAGTTATGAAGAAGAGAACCGAAGCTGAAGCCACTAACTGAAAGAAGACAAATGGCGAGTTTATGAAGTGTGAAGTATTAGATTTTTGTGTCTTCTTAAGCGAGTGAGTGAGATTCGTTGTAAGAGAAAATAATGCATTTGTAGCAAAACTTAATTGCCGATAAAAGACTGTTAGTTGCAGTAATCACTTGTACCATTTAAAACAAAAATAAGCTATAGTGATTGAATTCATGAATTAAAGAGAACATTGTTAGGTCAAACTTTCTTTTACAATTAATTTCCATAAACAGATTTTGATTGATGGAACTCGACATCCACTGTCGTTAAATTAATCACTAATCACAATTAATAAAAATAATCTCTCTTTCGTATATATGATCGAAAGTTTACTTCTTTTATTTTCTTAGGTACTCAAAAAAGGAAGAAAAGCCATTGCCACGGTATCAAAAGGTTTTTCTCTCCTGCGAGAAACAAGAGAAATAAGAGAGAGAGATAGAGAGACACAACGCAGAGAGTTTAGGTTTGGTTTGTAATCTCACTCTCTCTGCACTCTTATCATAGTATTGTTTCTCTCTCACGCCTTCCACTTCGAAAGAAAAACCCAGAGCTCTTTTGTTTAGATCTGGTCCCTTCTAAGGTCCAATTCTTGTACCCTTTTCCGGAAGATTATTGCTTTTGGCTTAGTTTTGATTCTTCTTCCTCGTATAGCGTTTGTATCGCTGTAAGAAACCTTCTGTTCCGATTTCCATGTAAAGTATCTATAATCTGCATTTGATAGCACTCGATGCTGCATGCAATTCCCAAGACTCTTTCAGATTGCTATAACGCTGTGATTCCTTCGTCTCCTCTGCCATTTCCTTCCGATTTGATATATTGGTTTCATTGTTTTTGTCTCTCTGCTGCATGTTTGGCGAGTCGACCGTAGAAAAAAGGTTACTTTAGCCTCGGATTTAGGCTCTATTTGATTGATTCTTCGTGGTTGTAGCCAATTATCATAGATTAGGTTTTCTGATTTTTGGCCTCAGAATTGTTCATCTGGCTGTGTTCTTTTATCCCTTTATAAGCCTATGGATTCTCAGAGAGGTATTGTTGAAGAACCTAAATCCCAGTCCTTAAATAGGCAAGGCTCTATGTATAGCTTAACACTCGATGAGGTTCAAAACCACTTGGGGAGTGCTGGTAAAGCACTCGGAAGCATGAACCTTGATGAACTACTCAAGACTGTCTGTTCTGTTGAAGCTAATCAGCCATCTTCCATGGCTGTAAATGGTGCAGCAGCTGCTGCTTCTCAGGAAGGTCTGTCACGGCAGGGAAGTTTGACTTTACCCCGGGATCTCAGTAAAAAGACGGTTGATGAGGTCTGGAAAGACATTCAGCAGAACAAGAGTGGAGGTAATGCTCACGAGATGAGAGATAAGCAGCCTACGCTCGGAGAGATAACGCTTGAGGACTTGTTGTTAAAAGCAGGAGTTGTGACTGAGACAATTCCTGATGCGCCTGGTGGTGGTGGTGCCGGTGGTAGTGCTGGTTCAGGTCCTGGATTAGAGCCAAACGTAACTCAGGTTGGCCCATGGGTTCAGTATCATCAGCTCCCATCAATGCCACAGCCTCAAGCATTTATGCCGTATCCAGTTTCAGATATGCAAGTAATGGTGTCTCAGTCTTCAATTGGTGGTTTGTCAGATATACAAACTCCAGGAAGGAAGAGGGTAGCTTCAGGAGAAGTTATAGAGAAGACTGTAGAGAGGAGGCAGAAGAGAATGATAAAGAACAGAGAGTCTGCAGCTCGTTCGAGAGCTAGGAAACAGGTGAGATTCAACTTCTGGAATTAAAATGTGTTGTTGTTAGTTTCATCAAGTCATGCTTGTTATTGGATGTTGATGCGCAGGCTTATACTCATGAGCTGGAGATAAAAGTTTCACGGTTAGAAGAAGAAAACGAAAGACTTAGGAGGCAAAAGGTAATGCTTTAAAGCCTTGGTTCCCTTGATTACACATGCATTGATTGTGATTATTATAGTCATGTAATAAAGTTTTGGATTCGTGTTTGAGGAAACAATAGATGATACAAAGATGTAGGGAAGTATGGAATTGCGCACATAGAAGAACTGGTTACATTGCCATGAATTTTATAGCTAAATGTTAAATTGTTTGGTTGTTGTTTTTTTTACTTTGCAGGAGGTAGAGAAGATCCTCCCAAGTGCACCACCACCTGATCCCAAGCGGCAGCTCCGACGAACAAGCTCTGCTTCTTTCTGATCTTATAGCTCTTTCTGATCCACCCTTACATTGCCACGAACAGCTTTTGTTTCTTTGTACATTCCGTAGACTTTCTTTATGACCTTCTCGGAGTTGGTTATTATGTATCAAGAGCAAGAGTTTTCATGAATATCAAATCTGGAGGTTGAACTGAAGAAAATTGAGTTTATAACATTTGAATACAAGCAAATCAAAGTGGGTAAATGGATCACACATAAAGGGACACTGTTAAAATTTTGCTAATCCTTTTTCTCTTGTGCTAGCTTTGTATCAATGTGGACATTCGTTACAACTTCATCCCAAGAACCTGTTAGCTAAATGTTCTGCTATAGCCAAGCTTGAAGTTAAACCAGGTGATTCGATGCCAAAGAGATTAACAAGACCAGGAACTCCATGAGTCTCTTCTCCCTGCATCAAGAACACATGAGAGACTTAAATAGAAACCCAATGCTGTGTGTTATGTCTGATGCAACAGATGATTACCTGTATGACAAAATCGGCAGGAGGCTGTTTTGGTCCGGAAATCTTGGGACGTATGCCTGAATAACCAGGTTCCAGTGAACCATCTTTCAGATCCGGGTAGTACTTTCTGATCGCAGGGTAGAATTTCTCTGCTCGTTGTGGGTTTACACGATAATCGAATCTGGATTCAAACAGTATGAAAATCTTGAGTAACTTCAAAATGAACAAGAGAGAAAGAACAGAAGAAAGTATTTACTTGTTGAGAAAGCTTGACTTATCGTCTGTGTATTCAATCCATTCAACGTCGGGTCCAAACTTGACAAGTCCGTTTAAATCTACAGTGACATGGACACCAAGACCTCCTTCCTCAGGTATAGGATACACAAGTTTATTGAAAGGCGGCGACTTTGTGCCTGATAGTGTAAAGTAGCAACCACGAGCATAGTGAGACGAAGGAATGGCTCGATGATTTAAGCCATGGAAACTCTTCGCTAGAGCTTGAGCACCTAACCCCGCAGAGTTAACAACTAGGTTAGGGATTAGCTCAAGCTGTGCTTGTGCCTCAGGCTGAGATTCAAATGATCCAGTTTCAGCAACAAACAAATGAAACTTCTTTTCTACAACACGACCACTTAAAACCACAGTGTTGTATGAGAAAGTTGTGTGATTGCTCTCTGCTTCTCCCTGTAGTCTCGAGTTGTTGTTATCCCTGTAAACCATGAAATCAAAACTGAACAAGACAAAAATCGAAAATGCTGAGAGAGCAAAGAAGTTTATTACTGTACCACTAAAGATAGCATGAAGGAATGTGTATCAAGAATTCCAGATTCAGGAGATAACAATGCTTTAACACAGCGAAGCTTTGGCTCCATTCTCATTGCTTCAAAACCTTCCAACATCCTTAAACCTGAGACTCCATTCTGAGTTCCAAGATGCATCAGTAGATCAAGCTTCAGTATCTCAGAGGCACCAGTAGCAACGATGAGTTTACCGATCTTCTTGTGCGAGATTTCATGTTCAGAGCAATACCTATACAACAATTCCCTTCCTCTTACACAAAACTTGGCCTATGAAAGATTCAAATCCAAAGATCAGATACAGAATCATAAGAATTTTAACTTATTTCAATGATTTAAACTCGACTCTCAAGAAAGATTGTACCTTAAGAGAGTTTGGTGGATAATAGATTCCAGCGTGGACGACTTCGCTGTTGCGGGAACTCGTCACAGTGCCAAACGATAAGGCGGAATCGAGAACAAGCACTTCTCTGCCGCGAAGACTGAGCTCGCGCGCCACTGCTAAACCAACGACTCCGGCACCGATCACGACGGTGTCAACTCTCTCTTTAACTATTGATTCCACTCCTCTCGTGAATCTTCTTCTGCTATTTGCGTCCCTGTTGAATAATTTCCAGCTTGGTTTTAGATTTCCCGTTGACAATCTCTTCCATTTTCTACCCAGAGAAGCGAGCATCTTGGTCTAAAATCCTTGGTCAAAGTGATGAAGTTAAGTCGTAGCCTTGAGGAATCGGTGAGTTGCGTAAACGGTTATGGGTTTCTTTTGTTCTGTTCTTTGCTATTTGAAGCCCAAGTTGTCTTTCTCTGAAACTCCGAATTGAGTGGAGTGCACATTAAGCGACGTCGTTTGAGTCCTCTTTCTTTCCTCCTTCCCCAACTGGTACTTCTTTTCACGTTTCTTTGCTACTGTCTTATAATCGTTAATTGGTTTTGAAATTTGATTCCTTTATCAGTAGGGAGTCTCAAGAATCGAGTTTCGGCTTGATGTAGAGTAATGGGCGTGAAGGACCTTCGGAAATCGAGTGAAATTAGGGTTTTCTCGAATTATCAACAAGGTATTTGCGGAAATGCTTAAACAAATTTGACAAGTACATGCTGCTGAGTGAGTATGTGTGTCCCTTGAGTAGTTTATTTCTACGTTTTGCGTTGCTTTTTCTTCCTGCGAGTTTATTAGTGGAACTCCAATTACTTGAATTGTAAAGCTGGCTTGGCTATTTCTTTATCAGCTTGTAGTTGAAACAGGACACATTGGTTCTTCTCTCAACAAAGATGCTATTAATGTTGCATTGGATTGTGAAATTGTTATGCTGAAAGCGTTTGGTTCAGGAAGTAGTTACATCTGGGAAGAAGACCAACATTTCTTCAAGCTGTTTCATGGGTTTTGCCATCACGGTGACATTACCCAACAGTGGAAGTAGTTTCTTACCAAAGATGTGTTTCAGAGACAGAAGTTCTTTGCCTCTTGCCATTTGCTTGGAGTTTTGTTCTCTCTGTCATTTCCTTCATCCTGCGCAGCCTCTATCGGCCGGACATCAGAGGCAAGTTTCTTTTTACTTTTGGAAGCATCAAAGCTGTGTGGCGTGGAAGTTTACAATCCTGATAGTAATTGTTGATTTTATACAAAATGATCTGCTTGAAATACAGTTTAGGATTTTGATTATGGAGCTCATCTCATTCTCTTGGAAACCTTAATTCCAGACAAAAACATGAATCTTTTGGGAGACCCTAACCGGCCAGTAACCCAATTGTATATCAGGGTAAACTATATCCAAGTCATAGTTAGTTACTTGATTGATCTAAGTAGTAGTAAAGTCCTCAGGTTTTCAAGCTAGCTTGTGTGGAAGCTGCAGCCATTTGCACTCTTGGGCTGGTCGATTCTTATGTTTCAAAGATCATGTGATGAACTCATCTTTCTAGTATCAAATTCGAAGTTCTTTTTGCATTTTCCAGGAGGATGTTATGGACAACAATCAGGAGCTCGGTTGGTGGAGGCAGATTTGATCCACCATCTGGTTCTTCAAGCAATAATAGCTCCAGACGTCCCAGACTGATCAAAGCCATACAAGATCTAGGAACTAAGCTTCTGGTGAAAGCTCAGGAGATAAAGAAAGATCTCCCCAAGAAACTATTCTTTCTCTTGGTGGGATTCTACTCTGCAACTGCTTTCTCTACATTTATAGGACAAACAGGAGACTGGGATGTTTTATCTGCAGCATTGGCTGTGATTGTAGTCGAATGCATTGGAGCTTTAATGTACAGAGCAACCGTTCCAGTAATCAACAAGATGCGAAGCACAATCTCCATGTTTAACTATTGGAAGGCAGGACTCGCGCTCGGGCTGTTCCTAGACTCATTCAAGTATGAAGTTAGACAAACGCAACCTTTACACTCTTTTGATGATTCCAGTAAATGAAAAGTGTGAAACTCTTTATGACTGGACACAGGTTTTAGCTCAGACCTCGGAAAGTAACAACAAACACAGCAAAACCTGGCTCAGTAATGAACAGTGCCCGGGTCCTTTCCGTGTTGCCAGTACATGAAGGTTGTGAAGACTTGCATCGTCGAAGACAAAACTCTGATTTAAACCTTTCAAATCACAAACTAAAAGACATGGGGACCAAACCCTCCGATCCACTAAAAGCTCGTCACCAGCAAACAATGCTTGAGAGTTCTTTAAAGCCTTGTATCTGATCAGAACAAATATTGCATTGCTGTCATATAACAAGTTTATAAAAGCATTGATTTCCTGAAGTATCTTTTTCCATTTAATAAGAAATTTCACAACTTCCCACCTTCCTTCTTTAGGAAATGGCATTTTTCTGGGTTCACATAGTTCTGTAAAGAGCACCAAAGAGCACACATAAGCAAATACAGAGAATGTGAGATCTTCTTCAAAGCTGTAACCAATCTATTAAAAGAACTGTAAAACTCAAACAATGCAGTCAGGATCTCCTACAAGGATTAGATTACAAATATTGAACCTTCAGGCTTGCCGAACAAGAAAGACGATTAACACTCGACACTTAATTTGAAGAGGTCCCACATCGGTAAGCTAAAACGAGTTACTCATAAACGTTATGCTATAAAAAGGAAGCCGAGCTCGACTTACAACTCATACCTTTCTCGGCCTTTTGGCTAAGATCAAGTGTAGTATCTGTTCTTATCAGTTTAATATCTGATATGTGGGTCATCGGCCCACACGATATTAACTCTATTTTTTAGGGAGAAGGCCCATTACGATAGCTTGCTATCTTGGTCTTTAAGAGTCGCCTATGCGTTGCACTATTGCGCAGGCCTGGCTCAGCCCACCATATTCTCAGTTAATATTTTCTCAAAATTAGACGAAAATATTCAAATTGTTAAAGAAAAGACGTAAATAAATATGAGAATTTA
>OVAU01001326.1:0-15303 GCA_900406315.1 Biscutella laevigata subsp. laevigata
AATCACACAACTATTTTTTTGTTTCAACACGAAAATAAAGATGTGTTTTTCTCTAATTAGTTTGCTAAAAGTGTTCTCAAATCAAATTAACCCTAAAATTAAACATAATAAAACGTTCGATTTTTTCTCTCTTCTCTTTCTCTCCACTTTCTAAAGCTTTATATTGTTTTGTACAACTAATGACAATATTGTGAAACCTCTTCCAACTCTGCTCTTCTCGCCTTTGGAGGATTCCCTCTCCTCTCGACTCTACATCTCCGGCGTTGGACCATGCACAATCATCGCTTCCAATGATTGAAGTGATACACAGTTCTCATGTGTCGCTTAAGGCTTATGTCAATCATCAGATAACCTCATGTCATCCAAGGATTCAACATCAGATATCCATTCTACTCCGTCTGCACTTGCTTCGTCGCCTCTAGTGATAGTTCTCTCGTCGAGAGACAACTCTCCTTGAGTGCTCTCTCCATTTAGGGTAGTTATTGCAGCGGTTTCCTCAACTGCGACTAATGATGCTGCTACGGTCTTTGTTGTGATGTCTACGTCGTTGTTGATTGTGCAGTTTCACTTTTCAAGAAAAACGTCAGTAATCCGATCTTTGTTGATGGTTACGCTACTTCGATTGTTCCAAACAATATCCATGATGACTACGTTCCTTGTTCTTCTGTGGAAAGATTTCATCATTTCTCAATGAAGTTTAGAATCTGGCAAATGCTCGGGCAAGAGTACTTTGTCAGGGTTTATGGAATATTGCAAATGTTCCCATGTTGATTTCATAATGGTCTCTAGATTTGATCATTACACAAACATCATTGCAGTCGATCCTCCTTTGAGTTGATTTCAAGAATGTTCCCACAGAGATGTATTCCATTCCCGCTCTCGAATGGTTAACAAGCCATGTTGGGGTTGCAAAATGTTGTCACCCTTTGATGGAGGCTTGTACCATATTTAATGAAGCCAAGATCTTTGTAGAAGGTAATCTTACAAAGAAGCTAACCATATCCATCAATCTCACCGCGCCTTGGGGTATTGTTGTGGAGGTAATGGTTTCATATTCTTAGTTGCCGCCACATTGCACTCACTACAATAAGTGGGGGCAGATTCTTGGGGAATGCTTGTTGGTAGAGAATTCTTATGTGGGTATTTGTAGGTCGGGTGATTATGTCACAACAAGCGAAACTATAAAAGCAGATTTAAAAGTTGTTTCCAATAACCTGGTTCATAAATCGATTCTTGTGCTAGAGGGCTTTTCATAACCCGGTTTCGTGTACGATCTATTGTACATTCGAGCATATTCTTTTCCGCTTTAGGCGCCAATTCATCAGAGATATGCGGGACTTTTTTATGCGGTAAATTGTAGTGTCTATGCGAGGGTGTCCACAAAACAATATAAGTGTGTTTAATGTTACTAATTTTTATCCCGCTGGATTGACCAAATTTAGATGTAGTATGGGGTGCTACACATTTTCTTAATTGGATGTGATAACTTCTATATTAGAATAAAGAAATAAATTACGTTTAGATAATGGTTAACTTGAGAATATTTGGTTAAAGGGTAAATAACCAACAAGAAAATGTCTCTCTTAAATACAAATAAATCTTGTTAAATTATCCATATGTCTCACTTGTCCTACCTTATTTTATCTATGCAAACTCATTTGTTATATATGTAACTGGAACTTTAGTGATATTGCGCCTCTCGAAGCTATCGACATTGAAATTTATTTAAATACTGAATTTATGACGAGAGGATTGCAATACTTTGTTTAATAGTAAATTAGATACTCCCTCTGTCCCATAATATAAAATTTTCTAGATAAATGCACTATTTTTAAGAAATTTGTTNTTGTTTACGTGAATGTATATGATTTTTTAGACTCTCCAACTACTTTGACTTGGTTTTTTTTATTATTAATAGGTGAAAGAGCATTAAAATATTGCATTGATATTTGAAAAAATCTAATATTTTGGGACAAAGAAAAATACCTAGAAAATTCTATATCATGAGACAGAGGGAGTACCTTATTAAACAATAAGACATTATTAAAAATATAGTTGTTGTTTTTTGTCATCTGAGTAATATTAATAAACTAGGGTGAAATACATTTTTGGGATGCGTTTTTGGGCTACGCTTTTGGGATACAAAGAGTCCACCACGAGACTAAACCTGAGCCGGCAGAAACAAAGAAATCCACGAAAGCTAAACCAACGGATAAAAACATATCCCTGGAACCTAGTACAAACGAAAACAAAAACAAAAAACCAACATAACCGAGCAACCATGATGACTACAACCAGAACCATACTAATCTGATATCGGAATAAGACCTCCCAAACTCCTCCACTGCCTTGCTACAGATGTAGACTTTGCATCAGAAACCTTTTATAGTGGATAAAAAGTACTTCCTTAGAACATATTCCTCGATAACCATTCCAGCAAGTTAGAAATCCCATTGAACTCCTGAAAACAACGCGGTTGGATAATACCAAACCTTGAAACGCCTCAAAGGAAATCATTCAACTGAACATATCTCGACTTGATCTGACTTGTACTGACAAGGAGCGCAACAACACGCCTCTGTATTAACCGAACAAGAGAAGTCAAGCGAGGGGACGAACCAAAGACGACGCAAGAATGAGAGTAGAGAAGACCGAAAGACCACCATTCACACCAAAAAAAGCAGGCTCGAACCTAAAGTCAAACCCACAGCGGACATCAAGACCGAGACCAACTAACAACAAAACAAACAACGCCGAAAAAGCTTGAGAAGGAAAACATCGGGAAGCCAATGTCAACACCAAACCGCCCGCAGAAACCGAGGAACCCCCCTCAAGAAGACCAACTACCCAAAGAGGATCAAGAACACCTAAACCGACGCCAGACATGCCCAAGGTGCTTAAAGGAAGAAGCCACCTTCGAAGACTTGTCCAGACATCCATCTCAACCGAACCAACCACATGGAACGTTACCAGTCACAAAGCAGAGAAACACTCGGTTAAAACCTAAACAAAATGACCAGCTAACGAAAACCAAACCAGAGACCCCCACCACAAGCCATAAACTAAAACCATCAATTATAAGACACCAACAACACTGAAACAACAAGCATCGACCAAGCAACCTCTCAACAAAAAAGACTGCTCAAATCAAAGCTGAAATCAGATCAGTCAACAACAGTCCCAACTAAACACCACAATCCGACGAGAAGCAACACAAAACACTCGACGCGAGAAACAAAAACGAGAGAGCAAAAGGACCACGAGCTGAGACTACGAGAATTGACACGGATTTGAGATCTACCGGAGCAGAGCCACTCCCTTGCAGCCAGAGAGAAAGCAGAGACACACCTTTGACGGCAAGCGAGAGTCACCCAGCCTGCCGGAAAATCCTTCGACGACTCAAACTGCGTAACCCCGACAACTCCAGGGTGAGGCTCCACGGCGGCGACTGAAACAAAAAAGAGGGGAAGTCGGAGCCAGCCTTCTCACGAAGCCGACGACGGCCAGGGACGGAGAAGACTGCCCGGCAAGGACCATCGAAGAGACTAAAAAGGGGAAAAAATTTAGAGAGAAAAATTAGGGTTTTTTAAGTGGAATAATTTTTTTTAAATGAAAATATAGTTGTTAAAATGATTGAAATTTATTCTATAAAAAAATAAAATAAAATATGTCATTACTCTATCTTATTTGAAACTTCAATTTGTGAAGAAAAAAATAATACATTTAATTCCGTTTTAAATCTATAGAAATTATCATCTTTAAATATAATTAAGTAGAGTTTTGAATAGAAGTTTAAAGTCGTAGGTTACTCATTTGAAAAAAACCCTACGCATTTATGTGAATTTAATTTAATTTATAAGGAACTAATAATTAGAGGTATTAAAAATAATTAATTAGAGATTTAACTAACTTAATGAATAATCTAGATTTTATACATATGGTATATAAAATTTTAAATGAAATAATTTAGTAATTTATTTTAATTGAAGTTTAAAATATTTAGAAATTTTGATTTTTGAATATAATTAATTATTTGAAAATACAAAGGATTAGACGTTATATATTGATAAATGATATTCAAATTGAAAACATGTATACTTTTGCTATTTAAAAATGTTATTAATTTGAGTGAAAATATTAAAATTGTTAACATTTGTTATTTTTCTTATTTAAAATTGTAAAAAATTAGGTGGAAATATTTAATTCTCTGATGAATAATATTTTAATTGGTAACATGTCTACTTTTTCTATTTAAAATTGTAAGTAATTTGGATGAAAATATTTAAATTGTAAATGTGTCTAGTTATGCTATTTAAAATTGGAGTTAATGTGAGTGTGAATATTTAATTGTAAACATGTCTTATTTGATTATTTAAAATTATGAAACATTCAGGAGGAAATATTTAATTTTAGCAATCAATAGAAGATTAACAAATGTCAAATCTAAGCACCTCAAGAAGAAAAACCTTATTATAGATGCTTGAATTGCAATATTCTGTTTATCAATAAATTAGATACATATCAGATAAGAATATATGATGAAAAATATAATTCTATAAATTATTGAAAGTGGTCGTACCTTTTCATTAATGAACAAACAGTCAACGTTAAACAGAACGTTATTTCTTCTGAAATCACGTGCATTCCAAGTGCGTAAAAGCCGAACAACAATACACTTGAATTCAAGATTTTTATCTATTGAATCAACGGTAGAATATCTGTAGGGGGGTTTTGTTGATGCTATAATATTTGAAAGAGTTTCTAAGGAAAATTTTAGTTATGATTTCATGAATTTATATATAAATACATAAGTGTAACATAAAGAAGCTAAAAATATGTAAGTTACATATTAGAGAAAAGAGTTTGCAATTAAGAATTATGAGTAATAAATATAATAAATTAGAATTTTAAATGCAAGCTTTAAAGACATAAGTTACATATTGTATGAAAAGTAATGGCTATGAGTTTTAGTTATTAAATTATTTTTTACTTATTAAACGTAATTCTAATTAGTTTGAATTTTGAATAGAGACTTTAACGATTTAGGTTACATTTTGGTTTTAAAATTAATAATTAGGAGCTTTAAATATAATTAAATATAATTTTGAATAGAAGATTTGAAGATGTAGGTAACATATTGCGAAAAATTAGTGGTCATGAGTTTAATAGATTTAATGGTGATTTAGGTTACATTTTGTTTTTTAAATTAATAATTGGAAGTTTTAAATATAATTAATTATAATTTTGAATAGAAGCTTTGAAGATATATGTTACATATTGTGAAGAATTAGTGTTCATGAGTTTAAGTAGAATTAATGGTGACTTACGTTACATATTGTGAAGAATTAGTATTCATGAGTTTAAGTAGAATTAATGGTGACTTATGTTACGTTTTGGTTTTGAAACTAATAATTGAGAGCTTTAAGTATAACTAAATACTTTTTTGAATAGAAAATTTGAAGATGTAGGTTATATAGTGTAGAGTTAGTGGTCATGAATTTTAAATAGAACTAATGAGACCTAATAAATATTCAAAAATTCACGTGGATCTTATGTTCATTAACTTGTTATTCTGAAATATTAATTCTAGATGGAGCATTAACAAAAAGGATATATAATTTCTTCACTGTATTAATATCTATAGACACATCTGGTATTCATTTGCCAATTTTTACAATACACAATTTTCTGAATTTCTAGTTCTCTTTGATTTATAGGAGGCTCAAGATGCAACAATATGGTGTGTGCTATGTAATTTCTTTTAATACTTGATCAATTCCTCCCCCTAACGCTGGAAATTCATCTTCGTTAAATATACAACCGGCAAAACGTGCCTTAACCAAATCACCAGTCTACGGTTCAAGGTATCTAATGATACTTGATGACGTATATTCTATACAAATTCCCAATCTCCGTTGTGCCCTCATTTTTTGTTCTTTGCGGTGGGCCAGTATGAGCATAACCGCACATCCAAAAAAACACGGAGATGAGATACATTTCGCCTTTGCTCAAATATTAATTCAAATGGGGAAAAAATTCATTTATGGGTTTGGTTGTATCTAGACCAGAGCTGCAACATTCAATATAGCATGTCTCATACTTAAATTGGGAGATTTATTCTCAATATTAATGGTCTTGCAATGAGTTGCAATATTTTATTCAAAGACTCGGCCATGCCTTTTTCCGTATAAATATGAGCAACATAATGTTCAACATCGATTCCCATTGGTAAATAATAATCATTAAAATATTGGGAAGTGAATTCACCACCGTTATCAAGTCTGATTTTATTTATAACATTATAGTACTCTTAACTTAACAATTTGGGCAATGAATTTTGTAAAAGCCATACTTTGAGTTGTCAATAGACAAACATGTGACTATCTACTAGATGCGTCAATTAATACCATATATACTGAAATGATCCACACATTGGATGTATAAGTCCACATATATCACCATGTATTATTTCTTAAAAACGTGGACATTCATTCCCAATTTTAGATGGCGAAGGCCGGGAAATAAGTTTTCCTTGAGAAAATGTATTACATGAAATCTTTTCCGATTGAAAAGTGAAAAGATTCTTTTCAATGGATGACCATTTAAATATTTGCAAAATTCTTCTCATCATAACTGAATTGGATGCCCAAATCTTTCATGTCATACATCAAATGTATTAATATATTTTGGGTCCATAATAATATATGATTCAACCATATTTATTTTTGTGCAATATAATCCAGAAGATAACATAGACAAATTTTCCAAATTTTCTTTCTTTTTTGATGTAATAGAAAAGTACTCAATGCTTTTTTTTTCTTCGTTTCAATGTGATATCCATTCATTCATACGAATTTCTTTAAAACTCGAACATTAATTATTTCAAACTTTGTTCCCCATGACATTGAAAATAATCTTTGCAAGATTTAACATATTCTTAAAATAACATTGATAAATTTAAACATTACTATAAATATCACCTTTAAAAAGGATATATGGATTTTGAACGGAAAAATGAAACTCGACGAGTCGGGATCGAAAAATCGTCGGGACCATGAAATGTCGGACCGGGAAATATCAGGACCAAAAAATGTCAAGTCCGGTGAAATGTTGGAACCGAGAAATGTCGGGATCGAGAAATGTCGGGATCGAGAAACGTCGGGATTGGAAAATATTGGGATTGGGAAACGTCGGGATCGGGATCAGGAAACGTCGAGAGTTGCTCGTGCTGATATTGGTTATGAACTATTACAATATAATATAAAATATGTATGTATAGGTGGGGGACATTTTTAGAGAAAGCTTCTGCGTTTTTATGGGAGTGCTTTGAGAGAAAGATGGGAAAGCATATTATTGCTTATGTTTTGTTGTGATTGATATGATTTTGATGTTACAAGAAGAGATTGATGTCATCTTGATGACACTTATAACCTTATTATGACCCATCAAAGATATGTGGTACTTAAGTGATGAATACTAACTTTAATTTTAACAATATATATATTAGTTCATCATAGTTATTTTTTAGGGTTTTCTTACATATATTTGGTTATTTTATATAATCTTTATGTTTTTATACAATAAGAATCTATATAAATCGGGTCTATAGATATATTGGTTTTTAATGGTTTAGATTTTTACTATCCAAATTGACTTGTAATTAAGAAGTATATGACCTCAACCAAACCGGTTTTATTTTGATTTTTATATGGTTTCATATTTTTGATATATGAAGAAACTAAACAAATGAACTAATAGACCTTATGATCGGCTTATCGATCGCGATGAGATATATGGCCTCTCTAAGATTTTTAGATATATTTCTGATTTATGATTTCGTCCAAGTGAATTATGTGTGCTATGGCGAGTCCACTCAAACTCATATTATACAGAAACTTTTGTTAATAATAATCCACTATAAGAGAAAACATAAACAAACTCTAGTGCGTCTCATTTAAGATACATTTTAGTCGTCGATACGTTTTAGTTACATTTTAAATAATCATCTTTTTATAGATGAAAAAGTTATGTTCTCTAATCTAAGATATATAAAGCTATTGAAATGGAAACTGAAACTAAAATGAAATGGAAACTAATTAATTAGATTAGTAGAGTACCCGCGAAATGCGCGGGATTATTTTTTTATTTTTCTATTTTTTTATTGTTTTTTATAGTATTTTATATTATTTAAATTGAATACTTTGAACATATTAAAATTGTTCTAACTTTTTTTTTATTTTGAAATATTATTGAACTTTTTAACAGTTATTTTTTTCTTGGTCTTCTATTTATCTATTTTATTTTTTTATAAATAGTCTACACATTCTTGTCACACATTAAACATTTTTTGAAATTTGTTTATAGTTAGAGATAATACTAACCTACGTGATTTTTACTTTGTTCCTCATATAAATCATATTAGATTCGAAATGTTTTTCTTTTTACCTATCCTATAAAATAATATAGTATTCAATATTAGGGTTTAGGAGCAAGATTGGTGAAGTTCGCTGTAGGTGAAGTGAATATCGCTAGAACCTGATTAGTAAAATCACTTTAAAATGTAAAATTTGATGAATTCAAATCATAAAAATAGTTTCAATTTAACATGAAAATGATATTTCATTTCTGATAATATGAGATTCAAATATATTGACAAATTTTTCAATTTTAAGGAGCCTAGGAAAATTAATTGTTCTCGATAGACTTTAACATAAGAAATGATATTTGAAATGTAACATAAATACACTAGTTTAACTTTCTTTTTTTAATCTATTGCTGAAAATAGCTAGGATAAGATGTGTGAGCCGAAGAATAAAGGAGGTTTGGGCTTTAAAGATATACAAGAGTTTAATCAAGCCTTGTTAGCAAAACAAGGGTGGAGAGTACTTACGGATCCAAATTCCCTTCTTGCCAGGTTCCTCAAAAGTAGTTACTTCCCGAGCTCAAATATGTTATCAGCTAAATTGGGGTCGCGACCTTCTTTTGGTTGGAGAAGTTTTCTACATGGTAAGGAACTTTTAAGACATGGGCTGAAATTGATGATTGGTGATGGGGAAGCAGTTTCAGTTTGGACGGATAAATGGCTGGGGAATGAAGTTATGCGTTCTCCTCTCATTAAAAACACCCTTATCGATCTGGATTTACGTGTAAGTGACTTGATTGATTTCCCTAATATATGCTGGTGGAGGGATAAACTGGAGGAATTATTTTTTCCGCAAGATGTGGAACTATAATGGGGATGAAGCCTGCTACGGACTCTTCGGACTTCTGGGGTTGGTTACACACTAGATCTGGAGAATTCTCTGTCAAATCGGCATATTGGTTATATGAGCAGAGAAAACAAGGGGGAAAAGGACAAGAGTATTTGATCAACCTTCATTGGATGAGATCTTTAAGCAGATTTGGGCGCTAAAGACGGCTCCAAAGATCAGAATATTCTTATGGAAAGTGGTAAGGAATGCTCTACCAGTAGCTGATCTGTTGCAAAGGAGGGGAATGAAAGTCGACACAAGGTGTCAATTCTGTGCACATGAGGGAGAGTCTATAGATCATATCCTCTTCTCTTGCCATGTAGCGAGATTATCGTGGGCTTTGTCAGGAGTTCCTTCTCCTCTTGGTGGCTTCTTACAACATCAGGTATACTCTAACATCTTCTATCTGCTAAAATTCATGGGGAATAAAAGATGGCCGGTTTGTTTGCGGAATATGGTGCCGTGGATTTTATGGAGACTCTGGAAGAATAGGAACAAATTTTGTATCGAAGGTGTTCTTTTTGGGTTTGGAGATTCGTTGGCTAAGGCCAGAGAAGATAGTGAACTGTGGACTAAGGCACAAAACAGTTTTACAGTCCATGGCGAGAATCAAACAGATAGAAGAAAAAGAAACAAACTCACTGGAAACGTCCACCAGCTCCATGGCTCAGGTGCTCGATGGGATTTGCGTGGAATCCTCTTACTAAGATTGCTGGTGCATCTTGGGTTCTTAGTGATTCAGAGGGAAACATAGTTCTACATAGTAGAAGATCCTTTGGAAATATTGTCTCTGTTTTGGCAAGCAAGATGACGAGCTTGCTATGGGGAATTAACTGCATGAAGGATCATAATTATTCTAACATTATTTTTGCCTTCGAAGCCAGAGACTTAGTTGAAGCGGTGCAGTGTCCACAGCGTTGGCCTGCTTTTGCTGCATATTCACAAGAGTTACAACTGGCACTTCGTAGCTTACGGAGTTGGAGTTTTGTATCTGTTCATCGTCCTTTAAACAGAGGAGCTACTCTCATTGCTCGGTCGGCTCTTGAGCTCTCTTTTGGCCAATCGTATGTTGCTCGTGGGTTCCCTTTGTGGCTGCGTAACGTGTTTGAGAGTGAGAGGGTCTTATCCCCTGTTGGGTAAGGTTTTTGGGTGTGGGGTTTCATTTTTGTGTTAGTAGCAAATTTGTCTGCTTATTTGGCACTTTCGATATGTAAACTTTGGTATCTTCCTGATCCTTTTATAGATTTCATGATGACAAAAAAAAAATCTATTGCTGAAAATAAGCTTAATTCTGTCATAAATATATAAATGGTATAAGAATTATATTTTAATATTATTTTGTCGGAAGATTTCCTTACGTGGTCCACAAATCAATAATTGGTGATATTATAATTTCAAGGTTATTGAGCACATATTATAAAGGATAAAATGAAAAATATACATTTCAAATATCTTTGCAATATATTGATCACTATTTTAGCTTATAATCGATCCCCGAATTGAGATTTGTACAAGAGAAACTGATACAAGAGCAGCAACTGGTTGTGAAATTGCTTTAGATCGATGCCTCTAACTCAATAAAATTATTGGAAGAAAAAGTAGATTTGGAAAGAGAATTTATCTATGTCAATCCCAGGATCAGAAAGCGGGGAAATCCACTTGAACTTTATGATTGCTTACTCCACTTGGAAGACTGGGCTATTGAACCAGTTCAGAACATCCCCCAGAAGAGTAACCGAAATCAGCTCTATTTGTTCCTTTTTGTTATAATCTCCCATTCGAAAGAATCGTTCAACCAAAGTGAGCCATCTGTAGGTATTAACACCCTCGAATATGGGCATCTGTTATGCATCATAACGTCTACGTGAGGAAAAAGACAGATGGAGGATCGAGCAGACAGGGAAGAGATCGTCTCTGAATTAGTAAGGTTCGTTAGTAGTTATTTTAAGTTCTTAGTTTAGTTTTGTAAAGGTTCTAAATCAATCTTATTGGTTAGATTTAATGAAATCCAGAGATTGGTTTAGTTCCAGTTAGGGTGTTTAAATAGGACCAATTAAACTTAGGGATCGTGTATCGATTGAATTACTTGTTGATGCAAGAAGCGAAATGAGCTTCAGAGTTTGAGAGAGAACCGATCGTTATGAGAACAAGTTCCTGATCATTCCTTGTAATTCTTTTGAACCTTTTACATAATCAATAAAGATCTGAGTTTCTGGCTAGGAAATTCATAACAATTGGTGCGTTAGTGACTCGAACGAACGAGCGACGATGGTACGTGACGGCGATCTAGGCAAATCAGGGATCTCGGATAAAGACGACGATGCAATCTCGAGCGAATCTGAACAATCACCGGCGGCGATTAACACGCAGCTGGATTTTTTGAAAGGAGGACTCAAACGTGTGTGCGAATCTTCTTACGAGCAGAAAAACGAATCGATGCGGTCGATTCGAGGCTGGATTCTTTAAACGCCAACCTAAACTCTCTGATGTCTTTGATGGCGTCGTTGGAACGCCATATCCGGACGGATGACAAGAAACCGCCGGACTTATCTGACAAAGCGGCGGGGAAGCGAATCGTGGGGTTTTCCGAAGGCGAGAAAGACTACTTCGACAAGGGTTTAGAGCGGCCAGCTTCATCCATGGTGTTACCACCGTTATCTCAGACTCCTACGATACGTCACCCTTCCTTGGAACGTGTAACGGAGGATTCTTCTTTAGGGTACCAGCCTAAGTCTGGATTATTAGAAGATCGTGAGAGCCTTCTGAAAAAGATCGAGATGCCTATATTCTCCGGGGCTCATCCCTATGTTTGGTTGTCGTTGGTTGAACGTTTCTTCAGACTTGGTCGTTTTAGTGACGAGGAGAAGTTGGATTTGGTTTGCTTGAGTCTGAAAGATGATGTTCTGAAATGGTATAATTGGGAAACTTACAGAAGGGAGTTCACTTCTTGGGTTGATTTTAAACAGAAGCTGCTTCTTCGTTTTGGCGAGTCTATTGCAGAAGAACCGGGGAAATATTTGTTCTCCATTCGTCAGTTGGGTACAGTACCAGAATAAGTCACATAATTTCAGGACTTAGCAGCACAGGTACCGGGTTTAGATGATCAACATCTGGTTGATATTTTCTACAATGGGTTGAAGCCAGAGATGCAGGAAGTCATCAAGATGAAGGAACCAGTGGGGATTGATAATCAGATCGCAGCGGTCCTACGTATGGAATCTAGCATGTTCTGTTAGATCGTAAGCGAGGGAACAACGATCTTCAGGTCAAACAATACTGGGATCTCCAACAAACAAGTCTATTTTCCAACGGTGAAAGCACGCGAATGGAAAAGTCAGCAAGCTGCAGCTGGTACACCTTTGGGGAACAACATACACCGTTACCGGGAATCAGCTAGTTCGGGACCTCATATCACAGGAACTAAGCCATTCATTCGCCCACGGCAGCGTCATACAGATGCAGAGCTGGATGAAAAACGACGCAAGGGTATTTGTTTCAAGTGTGATGGTTGTTGGTTCCGACGACTCGAATGTCCTAACAAGGAACTTCGAATTATTTCAGTCCTTAATGGATACGGCGTCGAGATATTGAGCAGTGATGAGGACGACATAGAGGAACAACCTCACATGGATCCAAATGCAACACCCACAGCGGCGGAATGCAAGATGTTATCTTTGAATACCTTCATTGGCAAGAGTTCACCCCAGACTACTAAACTATTGGGTACCATTGGTAAAGTTGAAGTGGTGGTTTTGCTTGACAGTGGCACAACATATAACTTCCTCAACCCTCATATATATGCCCAAGCAAAGTTACACGCTACTCCCACCTCGGACTTGGATATCTTATTGGGTAATGGTGTGACAGTTTAAGGCATGGGTGTGTGCAGAAGGGTGCCATTTCAATTAGCAGAGCTGGATTTCACGGCGGACTTTATTCAACTGGAACTCGGTGGAGCTGATATGATCTTGGGTATACAATGGTTGCAAACGTTGGGAAAGTGTCTCATTGACTGGAGCGCTCAGGAGCTCACGTTTTCACATAAGGGCGTCGACGTTACGTTATATGGGGATGCAGCGTTGCATAAGTCCGTTTCCTTGAAGATCTTGGCACAAGATACTCAGGGTCAGACGCCTTCAGGGGGTGTTCATTCTGGTCCGGTGTTGCCTCCACCAGAGCAGTCGGTGATTCCACAGGAAATAGTCTCGTTATTGTCTCAGTTCTCGCAGATTTTCGAGGTTCCTTGCACATTAGCACCCTTCCGGGGTCATGAACATACCATTGCTTTGACATCAGGGATGGGACCCATCTCCGTGCGTCCTTACAGATACCCTCATGTGACGAAGGAAGCCATGGAACAAATGGTGAAGGAGATGTTGGCAATCTAGGGTTATTCGTCCGAGTCGGAGCCCGTATTCAAGCCCTGTTCTGTTGGTTAAGAAGAAGGATCTCAACTGAAGGTTTTGTGTGGATTACCGCGCACTCAACCGAGCCACCATACCAGACAAGTTTCCAATTTCGGTGATCAATCAATTGCTGGATGAGCTACACGACTCAGTCATCTTCACAAAACTGGACTTGCGCTCTGGTTACCATCAGATTAGAATGCACGAAGAAGATATTCCGAAAACGGCATTCTGTACTCACGAGGGTCACTATGAGTTTGTAGTGATGCCTTTCGGCCTCACAAACGCTCCAGCAACGTTTCAAGCGTTAATGAACGCTGTTTTTCGTCCTTTTCTTCACAAATTCGTTTTAGTGTTTTTCGACGATATTTTAGTTTACAGCAAAAACTTACATGATCATTGTGCTCATCTGCAGGCTGTCTTGGAGGTATTCATGAGACAACGATTGTATGCTAATATGAAGAAGTGCCTCTTTGGACAACCGCATGTCGAATATCTGGGACACATCATTTCAGCCAAGGGGTTGCAACAAACCCGAGCAAGACAGATGCAATGCGTCTGTGGCCTTCTCCTAAGAACATCCGTTCTCTCTGTGGCTTTTTAGTACTCACATGTTATTATAGGAGGTTTATTAGAGAATACAGCGTCTTAGCTCGTCCACTGACCTCTCTATTGCGCAAGGATCAATTTCATTGGAGTCCACATGCACAAGCGGCATTCAACACGCTCAAGGAAGCAATGCAAACAGCTCCGATGCTCACACTTCCTGATTTTGACCAACCTTTCGTGGTGGAGACAGACGCCTCAGGTTTTGGTTTAGGGGCTTTTTTGATGCAGAATCGCCAACCTGTAGCTTTTTACAGCCATAGTTTGACGGAGCGGGAGAAACTCAAGCCCATCTACGAAAGGGATTGATGGCAGTCGTCTTTGCTATTCAGAAATGGCGACATTACCCTTTCGACCGACATTTTTTGTACACACGGATCAGAAGAGCCTCAAGTTTTTGTGGGATCAGAAGGAAATTTCCATGGACTACCAGAGATGGTTGACGAAGTTGTTAGGCTATGGCTTTGATATCATCTACAAGGCAGGAGCAGAGAACAAGGCGGTGGATGGCTTATCCCAGATTGAGCATGATGATCAGTTCTCCTTGCTTACATTGATTGTTCCTAGTACATTGGACTTGCAGGCTATTTTGGGAGAAATAGATGCTGACACAAACTTGCAATCCCTCCGTCGTGCCATACAAGCAGGTACTGATAAACGCTCACATTACTCTGTTATTGACAGGCGTGTTTTGTTTAAACGCAGGTTGCTGCTACTAGCTCACTCTCGCTATCACCAGATGATCATTTCAGAATGCCACGACGGGGTCTTGGGTGGCCATTCGGGTGTTTTACGTACAACCAAACGGATCCAACAACACTTCGAGTGGTGGGGCATGAGGAAACAGGTGGAGGAGTACGTTGCAGCTTGCGCTGTCTGTCAGACGCATAAGTACTCAACGTTGGCCCCTGCTGGTCTTTTGCAGCCTTTGCCAATCCCTGAGCAAATTTGGGAGGATATTAGTATGGATTTCGTGGAAAACTTACCTCTTTCGGACGGCATCAACGTTATTTTTGTGGTGGTCGATCGCCTCAGCAAGT
>OVAU01001327.1:0-15292 GCA_900406315.1 Biscutella laevigata subsp. laevigata
ATTTCTCAGGATCATAGGCCAAAATATCTACTTTCCCAATGTTCGTGGCCAGATCATCAAAGGTTTTCTCAGCATAGTGATAATAGGGGACATTGCGCATTCGAATCCATACCGGAAGGATGTCTAAATAGTCTTCAGGAGGAAACTCGTTCCACCTCCGTAACACCACAGACCAATCTTCGTGAGTCCAAGCGCCAATTTCTAAGATTCGCTTCAGATCTTCTTCATACTTGAATATGAACTGGAACTTTTCATTAGAGAGAGCAATCTCTCTAACTCGATCATAAACTCCCCATTTCCTTGGTAGAGCATGTATTATATCCGAAACTTTCTGTACTCGAGGGTTAAGAATCCGACCCAGAATGCTTCTTTGATGATGTTCTGGTGCTCGATATTCAGGGGCACTAGACATAATGAAAGGGGCTTCATTTTCTTCTAAGGAGGGAGCATTAACTGCGTTTTGCAAAGCTAAATCCATATTAGGATTTGAAGACGCGACGGAGAAACGAAGAAGAGATAACATAACGGTCGAAAGAAAAGGTAAACTTCGACGGGAAAGCTCCAAAACAGTGAGGATAGAAGACTCTATCTCAAAGGGAGGGTACTAACCGAAAGAAAATGTGCGATTCTTTCTTGGCTATTTTGGCATAACATTTATCATGGGCCGACCAAGAAGTAGATGAACTAAGAAGAGATAATCTTGAGGCATCCAATTTTGCTTGCCTACTATCTCCAATTTTTCTTTTACCCAATTAGATCATTCAACGTGTCGAACTATGATTAAATAAGGAGGCAAAAGCGTTATTAATCCAAATCTAGACATTTTTTCTACTCATAATCAACTTAAAAATTTAATGCTGTTCAAATAATAAAACTAACCTAATGAAGAAAGTGCAAAAATGGCAACATCTATATAAATCATTTAAGATTTTGTTTAACAGTTGAGAGATTAAATAAGGAGGCAAAAGCATTATTAGTCCAAATCTAGATTTTTATTTTCTAGTCATAATTGAATTTAAAATGGTGTTAAATAATAACCAACATAATAAAGAAAGTGCAAAATGGCTGCATTTTATTTATCATTTAGAATTATATTATCAAAAGATTTAGATAATTATAACTCCAGAACTAAAATTATAACTAATTTAACAAGATTCAAATAAAATAAAATCGACGTTCTATAAAGATAATTCAAAAAGCAAAATAAGATTACCTGTAAAAAAGTACCTATAATTATTATCTAAGACAAGATGCGAAAGCTAGAAATGAAGATTGGTAAGATATACTCATTCTGTCCCAAAATATAAGATTTTTTAGCCTTTTAATTTTGTACCAAAATATAAGATTTTTTCAAATACCAAGATACTTTTTTAATGTTTTATAGCTTAATAATAATTAATAACAATTTCGATTCATTCAAATAGACTAGAAAACTCTCGATTTACTATTTATTTTGGATTATTTATTATTTTTTATATTTAATTAATGAATTGTTTTGTGTAATGAATGAATTTCTTAAAAAGTGTGTAATTACCTTAAAAATCTTATAATTTGGGACAGAGGGAGTATATATAATATTTTTATCGTTTTATATTTTGATTACACCGTATTGTTAAACTTTTCAAATCTTAATTATGAAAAGTATATAAACTCAAAGCGTATATATCTAAAATGATCATTTATAAAATATTATTATAATTTACGAAATTAATATATGACAAACTTTGACTAGGCTGGTCAGAATAATAAATATAAACCGAAATCGTTGTAGATATTTTCTTTTTATAAAAACAAAATAAAAAGAAACGAAAGTAAAAATCTGCGATGGAATGAATATAAATAGTGAAGCAATATGCAACAATCTTTTTTCTCTCATTAAACCATTTGTCTCTCATTTCCTTCTTCATTCCTCTCCTCACGGGTTTTATAATGGCAAAGGTCTCTAAACGTAGCAAGATTAAGACAATGATTGACAACGAAATCAGCGATGAAACAGCGTCTGCGTCTTCCATTTCCTCTGAATCAAAACGCAAACGGAAATCTCCGTCTCAAAACGCTCCTACTCAACGCAGCTCATCTTACAGAGGCGTTACAAGGTCTTTCTCTCCTTATCTCCTTTCAAAACCTCGAAAACGACATCGTTTTTCTTCTTCTAAATTTTTCGGTGAAATAGGCATAGATGGACAGGGAGATACGAAGCTCATTTATGGGATAAGAATAGCTGGAACGAGACACAGACGAAGAAAGGAAGACAAGGTTTGTCTATTACTGTAACAGAGTTTGTTAATTCTGGTCTTGGATTTGATTCCGATGAATACGGAACTCGTCCTCCTCACTGTTTTTGATTTTTTTGGAAATTTGGTGATGGTGATATGTGCAATGGATGATGAATGCTGACTCATCAAGTACAGTTTATCTAGGTGAGTTTTTTTAGTCAATATCCATATCATTTTTTCATTTAAATTAACAAAATAAATAATTTGATAAAAGTATAATCGCACTTTTTCTTTTCTCTTTTTTCCATCACTTTTTATCTTTTAAATACTTTTCGACAAGACTGGCAAAAAAAAATACTTTTCGACAAGATGGTGAAAAATGTCCATATACATGTAGTCCTCGGCATTAGATATTCGGTTTCGTTTCCATACATTTTGGTTTTTGGATATTTCAGATATTGATTTTAGTATTTATGCAGTAATCCAAAAAATTTTGCTTTAATTTCGGGTATTTAAAGAGGCCAAGAAAACTAACTGAAAATTTTTAATTTGGTTTTTGGTTATACAGTTCGGTTTAAACCGGAAAATTTAAGGAAAATACACTAAAATAAAATAAAAAAACCAAATATTTGGTTCAATTTCGGTTCAGTATATTCAATTTTCAAATATTTGAGATCATGTTCCATTCGATTTCGAATAGATTATTGGGTTTTTAGATTCAAAATACCCAAATCGGTTCGGTTTATTTCGGTTTTGTTCAGATATTATCGATATTATTTTCGGATATTCGTTCGATTTTCGATTCGGTTAGGTTAATATCCGATATCTATGAATAGTTCAGACACTATCCATTTAATTATTTATGATATTCGATTTGGTTTATTTATCTCGGTTCGGTTCGACCTATTCCATACGGGTTTGTTGCCAACAGCTATATATACATGTGTAATATGGGTTTTAATTAGAAGAATAAATACCACCGAAATTGGTAGAGCCCCGATTACTTACTATTAGCTGTTTTTTTGGGTCCAACGCAATTTGTCTTTGTCCTTTTTTCTAATATATAAAAATAATTAAACTTCCATTATTTTATATAATCCTTATTAAAATATACATAAATATGATTTTATGGATAGGTGCATATGACAAAGAAGAAGCAGCAGCACGTGCTTACGACTTAGCGGCACTAAAGTATTGGGGACACGACACACTCTTGAACTTCCCTGTAATTTTCTCTCCAAATCCATATTTTTTTCCTAAATTATATTAATATTTTTCCTAAAATTTTTTAATTATTTCTCTCATGATCTTTCTTTGCTACACAATCTTCTTGCCCCACTAGTTTTTAGAACACGAGAATAAATAAATAAAATAAAAATGAATTAACCTGTTGAATTTCGTGTGTTTCTTTGGTGATTTTTTTTAGTTGTCTGATTATGAAAAAGAATTCAAAGAAATGGAAGGTCATTCCAAAGAAGAGTACATTGGATCTTTGAGAAGGTAAATTAAACTAGTTATATTAAAATCTGATTTAATCGTAGTTCCTAATTAAACTACATATTTTTTGGTGTAGAAAAAGTAGTGGATTTTCTCGTGGTGTATCAAAATACAGAGGAGTCGCAAGGTAAATTAAACTTTAATATAAATTTAAAAGGAGTATATGTATATTAGTATATACATAAGTTAGTTATTAAAGCATGGATTTTGCAGGCATCACCATAATGGGAAATGGGAAGCTCGAATTGGAAGAGTGTTCGGTAATAAGTATCTTTACCTTGGGACTTACGGTACGTATTCAAATCCTCAGTAATTTTACTTTTATAATTTTACTTAATTAGACCATGACGTGTCACGATATGCACGAATAAGGTCAAACAAAAAACTCTAGGATTTGTTTTTTTACATGTCAACAACTCCAAGAAAATTTAAGTCACACACATGTTAGATCTCATTGAAATAAAAGAATTCCAAAGAATATTTTATTAAAAACAAAGAGTATTTAATTAATATACATGTATATGAATATGTCGGCGCTTGATATAATATGGACTCACTGATTATGAACCTTAAATAGGTGAATCAAATCTTGTTGGTTGGGAACTAGATCACCTAACTCCATCTACTTACTTTACCTATTTATTATTATTTTCTTTTTACTTCTTCCTTTTTAAAAAAAAAAAAAAATTCCTCACCCAACTTTACTTGCAATTCATCCATTATTTTTGTCTTCATAATAAAAAATAATATATAAAAACTTATAGAATATTGTGCTCTAACGATTGAGTTAGTGCGGTTACTATATTCTTAAGACTAAATGTTTATTTAATTATATTGGGTAAATGAATGATATAAAGCAAGATAATTACATTGGATGAGGTTGTTACTCATCATAATTGATGTTTTAGGTTTTAGGTTTTTATTTTTGTTTCATTTTAAATGATGTTTTCGATTTTTAGTGCAAAAATTTAAAGCTTAAAATCATTAATATTATGCAGTATGATTTTTGATTGGTTAAAATAGATGAAGTTAATAGTCTTTTTATGAAAAAAAATAAATTAAATGATGTTTTGTGTTTTATTAATCAACGTGAAATATCCTTAAACATCAAATATTGAGGAATTGAGGGAGTAATATATAAAAGAAATTACACTAATGTGTTGAAAGTTCTGTTAAATTACGATTTTGTCCCAAATGTTTGATTTGTGACAATTTAACCCCATTGTTCACGTGCAGCTACCCAAGAAGAAGCCGCAACAGCATACGATATCGCGGCAATAGAGTATCGTGGACTTAACGCCGTTACTAACTTCGACGTTAGCCGTTATCTAAATTTACCGGCAACGGCAAACCGAGATGTTCTCCCGGAGAAAATTGGTTCTGATTCCGAGCCCAATAGAAATCATAATGACGGGTCTGAATCACCAGATGAGCAAACTTGGTCAGTTGACAATGAATTTTCGAAATCAGATGAGACAATCGAAGCTACTCCATCTCGCCGGAGTTTTCCCGACGATATTCAGACGTATTTTGCGTGTCAAGATTCCGGCAAGTTAGCGATGGAAGAAGACGTCTCTTTCGGTGGTTTTAATTCTTTCATCAGTCCTGGTTTCTATAATGAGTTTGATTATGGCCCTTGATCGTTATTTTGACAAAGTACGAATCTTTTCTGTTGTTTATGCATTGCTAATTCTTTTTCTCAAGTGATAATTTTATCGCAAAGCTCTTAAATTAAGAGGAATCCAACGTTGATGCTCTTCTTGAAGCTACTGATCTAAGATGTAAAAGTAGCAACTTTATTTTTATAAAGTACTTAAAACATTACACTTGAGATAGTTCTTTCGATTCCAGCACTTATTTTATGATGGATAATCTGAGTTTTTTGCTGAAACTGGAAACAAATCTCAGTTCATCAATGCCTCTGCAACTGAAAATGTCGGAGATATATCTACCGGTACCTGAAAAAACACGAGCAAACCAAAGAAAGCGGATCATTGCATGTCGAAATCTAAAGACATTTCAAGTTTTATCACAACGTACCTTAACGCTTTCAAGCTTTTCAAGAGCCGTTTTCAATGGCCCTGTGATAGTGCAGTACTTATTTAAAAGCAATGTTGCTGCTTTTTTGTCACCTCTTCCTTGAATGGTTAGTATCTCATGGCTCAAACTCTCAACTGCACCGTCGACCTTTCAATGTGTAAAAGAAAAGACAAGATTCAGGACCGTTAGAGTTTTGATATGACGAATCGGAAAGTTCACATGAAAGAAAACAATAACTTGGATGGAATACCTTAGCGAAATCAACCGAGAATGTTGAGTCCTTGTGGAAAACGAAGGCTTCTTTCTCATATAACCAATTGAATTGCAACGCTTGCCCTTTCCTGAAGCCAAAAGGACACAATAGTATATCAGGAACTATACACATAAGAGGATGGATTGTGTAAGACACAGATTGTCAACATCATTCATTACCCATGAGCTTCCGTGAGACCAAACCGGATGGATCGAAAGCATCCAGCTAGGAAAGAAACATACATACTCTCGACCATGCTCTTGGAAAGCAATCCCTGTTGATAAGCATACAGAAACAGAACCGGAAAACATTGGTCAAATTGACTAGTTAACGGATTTCATAGAATTTGACTCTCAGGTGAATCAAGGTTTTGCAAACTGGAATTAGATGAACAAAATTTTGTTAACTAGTAAAGATGATTTTTGACCTTGGTGATGAGAAACTTCAGTGCCCAAAGACCAACTATATCTGCCTTTGCTTCTTCCATAGCAGAATGGACTTCTTGTAGTTCCTAGGTCCGTGGAAATACAGAGAAAACGAAGGTAAATTTACTATTCACAGGGAAAAAGATTCTTACTTGGATGTTTGCATTTTTGCTGAAAGAAGTAAAACCTTTCTCACTGTAGAGGTTTGACCATCAGGAAGTGTTATGGTATGAGGACCAATGCCATGGCAACATTCATGGCAAATGGTGTGAGTGAAGAAAGAATCAAAATCAACAAATCCTCGCTGTTCCTTGCTTATGATTATTTCGGCTATAGGCTTTAGTATATGTTCAAACCTGGAAAACAAAAAGCTCAGTAAGACGAGATTGTTACACCGTTTACATATGAAACATGGAGGGTGAAGGAACATTACTTTGCCTCTGAAATGTTTTTTAGCATAACCATTGATGTTCCTCTATCTTTGACGATTTTCTCATCGTTTGGTAAATTGTAAGCAACAGTCTGAGGACCTTTCACATCCTGTCACAGTTAAGAAACAAGTGTACATCGAATGAACACAAGGTAAGGTTACTTTTCCTCCCCTCTCTGGGATCATCATTGGATAGTCAGTGGAACTTACTCCGGAATTGTAAATTAACTGTATGACCCGAATAGGAGCAGCAGATACATCTTTTGATTTGTATACATTGTCAAGCGGGAGATTATCTTCCAATAGCTATCAGAAAGGGTAAGTGGAAAATGAAAAATGGCCTTAGAGTTTATGGAAAACGTAAGCAATTGCAACATGATTGATGGAGGCTGCAATAAAAGGAGTGTACCTTTAAATTGTCACCAAAGAGTTTCAGATCAGCTGTGGCTTTATCATCTCGAATACCGATGAAAGCTTCAAATGACGCCTTCGATGAAAAATAAATACAGGTTAAATGGTTAAAGTAGTTATACGTCGAGACAATTAATGTACAAATGAAAGCTAAAGGCAAAGATTGTGAGTATAAAAGCATAAGTAGATTCACTGCAGAAGAAATTTTTAAGGAAATTCATACCTTGTAACCAAAAATTTCATCTTCGTATGTCTCATATGGACCAATGGTAATATCCAACTTTGAATCCTACAGGAGATGATAGAGGATGTAAAAAGACATAAAAGTATTGGTTCGAGAATAACAATAACTGAAACACGAAATTGCAGACCATTACGTAAAACTAATAAAATAGCCAGATCTCGTCTTATGAAAACAATCCTCTTTCGTCTTATGAGACACTACTCATCTATGAGACATGAATGGGTAGAGAAGAGGTACCAAGTCCATCCATGCAATGTCTGACTCATAGTAGTCATTTGATAGAAAGGCTTCAGCTTTGCTGTGCAGCAGCTTCTTCAAACTACGGAAAAACATTATGAAGTACTTCAATACACAAAGCCACTCAAATGGGCAAATATATTTTATATGGTAAAGATAAGAAGACTGTATGATATTTTACCTCTGTGAAGTGGCCAATTCTCCAGCTTTGTGCAAAAGTTCAGAAGCTTTTATTAGGGAAGGTCGATATATCTCTGAATAGGGAATACTATACAGATCGGAACTAGAGTCTGGTAACTTCTTTGTGCTGTTGGCGAGATGGTTAGATAGAGAAGCATCTAGATTAGCTTCACTTCGTCTTCTTATAACACTGAAAAATCCTGTTGCAGCATGCTTTTGCTCTTCCGTAAGAGAACTGAGCCATAAGTTGAACTCCTATTTTATTTTAGGAACACATTTCTTAATACATGTTATGGGAACCAATGAAAAAAATGGAAAATAAACATTTAACATGTATTAGTGGGTACCAATTTATCCATATCGGGAGGATAGAAATTGGCACCAGGTGGTTTAGTCAAAGGAAAGGCTGCTCTATATTCAAGACCCTTCCAGCCAGCAATAGATTTCGTTGCTTCAGGAACCAACTTCACAGCTGAATCCGCCGTAGTCAAGAATGCTTCATTTTCATCCAGAGACGACCTGCAAATGTAAAACGAAACATCAATCTCTAGTAGTGATCTCTCCTAGTTCTCGTGAGGTTTACACATACTATGTACAATATGTAAACGAATTCTGTTCAAGACAACATCTTTTGCAACTTTTATTAACAGACACATTGTTAAATTCTGACACCATTCCGTTGACGAATCCCATCCCTTTACCCAAAAAAACTTAAAGTTAAAATAAATACAGTTCAATGATAATCACCATGGACTTTTGTTGATCAAGAAGTAATCCCATTTTAATTTGTCCAGTTCTGATGCATTGGCATGCTCCTTCAGCCAATCTCTTAGAGCTGGATTGCTGTGCCAAACCTGATTAGGATAGCTTATCTAATTTAGTTTAAGTTCGGCCATGAGATCTCATGTTCACGACCAAAACAGACAATACTACTGAAAAGAAAACCTGCTCATAGAAAATATCGTCAATAATTCTTGCAGCCTTCACGATTAGACCCAACGCTTTCTGATCTGCCTCAGAAATTTCTGTCAACTGCATAGGCAAGAATGGTATCTCAAAATGTAGATTTACGTCATGGAATGAAATGGAATGCTGACTTAATAGGTATTCTGGCACAAAGAAATTACAGTGATATATGTGACAACTGACAACTTAATACCTTTGCCTCGAGAGTGACAGGAGAATATCTCTGGAGTTGCTTCTGCAGAGATAAACTACGAGCCTCAGTGTTCACTTGGCACCTTCAACAAAATCAAAAGAAACACTCTTCTGTAAGATAAGACGTTTCCATATAAACAAGTAGCTTAGAAATGGATACGTCACACAAGATTCTCGTTTGGTTTTCATACATATCCTGGAATATATTAGAGGAGCAGAAACGACAAAAGAAATAACTCGGAACTGACCAAGAAAAGATGAGTACCTCTGTCTGATTATGTCAAATAGTTTTCCATACTCTCCATTTACATCATAAGGCACGTAAGCAGGATCTTCCTTAGCCAGAAAGTTTCTGTATTCTTCGTAAGGTATGTATTTTACGGCAGAGACTTCTTCTTTCTAATTATAGCAATGAAAAAAAGAAATGGAGAGGTTACTTATTAACCCAATTGGTCTTTAGAACTTAAACCTACAGTCATGCAAAGAAAAAGTTCTCACTTGAAGAGTAAAAGCTTCCAACGGGATTGGATGCAGAATTGTAACAAGATACACATCATTGAACTCGTTATTTATGAATTTGCCATCGTTTATGACACTGTAAAGGATACACAAAAGAGAAGCAAGAAAGGATCTCAGTGAAACTAGAGAGTAACTATAGAGAAACAAAGTTAGCTTCAAGAGGTGTTGGCATACCAAATTACTAATCAGGCTAAATACTTTTAGCAACAAACAGAGTCTCTTGAAACAAAAGATTTGAAAGGTCAAGAAAGTGATGCACAAACCATTCTTGCAGGAAAACGAATATCTTTTCAAATGCATCTTTAGGGAGTTTTACGCCAAGCTCTTCCTCGAGCTCTCGCCTACACAAATTCTCTTGAAAACTTTAGTAAAAGGATAGAAGAAGCAGGAAATGCAGAATAGGATTTACTCACTGGGCTGATATAAGCGAAGGATCACCGGCTGTAATATGGCCAGCACTAGAGATGTCCCATTGTCCTGGCCATGAATCTTTATCATCAGCTCGGAGTTGGAGAAGTAGTTCTTGAGTGCTCTGCACAAAGATCCAGACATGAACTGCACGATGGTAATCTCCATCTCTGTGTATCTCTCCTCTATAAGGACAAAGTTCAAAAACAGAGACGGATTATGTTTAAGTAATTCAATGGAGCAACAAACTCCGAAGTAACTTTCTTCTTCCTTCCGATCAGCGAACACAATCAACAAAATTATCAGCGGAAGTAATATCAGGGATTTCTACATTCCTTAAAACTTTTTATCCAAAATTGGATTGAAAATTTCTCTGCGTGACCTAAACCCGTACGTCGAGTTTCTTTAGTTGATAGGTCAACGAAACATCAAATCAAAACAAAACAAAAAAGGCCAATTTTTCCGACAAAGACGTAGAAATCTAAATGCACAAACACGGGTTTGATTCAATCAAAATCACATCTCAATAAAATTTAGTACGAAATCGATTTCTGGGTAATTTTCATCTGACAAATAAGAACATGAACAATAATAATAATACACAATTACACATGCCTGGGTTTGGATACGCCGGTCTTCTCGCCGGATTTGGTTAGAACGTCGAAGTGCTCCTCCGCCATAGCTCTCTTGCTCTCCGTGACTGTCCGTGAGTTAGATAAGTAACCAATTTATACAAGAGAGAATGTCCGTCAAAAACAAGAAGTTTGCTTAGCTGGCTTTACACCAAAACCGGTCACGACAAAGAGGCACGCTTTAGAAACACATTGCTCAAAACACCTACGCGTCTAGAGATCGAACAGACATTTGTACAATATAAAGATTCAATACGTTACTCATACACTCATATGAGTGAGCAAAGAATCGATTATTCATATGATCATATTATTCCAAGTCAAACGACACATCTAAATTCAAGATTTATTTTTGTTAATGTTAGAGAGACCATTATGTCAGCAGACAGCAGCTGCATTGGGTAGTACTAGTTTGACTATGTAAAATTGCAAATTGTTTTGTGGGCATAAGACTCTTTCTTACAAGGTATTGAATGAACTGATGTAACGAGAGCGGTTGAGAGAAATCATTGGTAAAACTAAAATTGCTAATCAATTTTTCTTCAAATTGAAAAAAACTCTTCTCCTAAAACAGAAATTTGAAGATGAACGAGATGACAACTACTCTGAAACAGGGTGATAACCACATCGGCAAATCCTGATCCATAAGTCCTCGTTGAGAAATTGATCGTCTTCTAAAACAATGAATAGTGGATTTACTGTAATGCTCACACCAATGCCTTGGCAAAGGATCATGATCATGTTCAAACCTTCCATTCTTACTTTATTATAAAATGCAAGTTGACAAAAAAAATATATACTGTATATACAAAGCTAAACTAGTCTGAAATCAAAAAGAAAGATTGAAACTCTCGACCGTTGACATTTTTGTTTGTTCTACTTGCTTGCTTCAATACTCATCCAACGAGGCAGCTCAATAATTGCCAATTTTTATACAAAACTCATTAGGGAAACTAAGTAATGAAAACGAAACTGAAAACCAAAAGCATCGAAAAAGACAATGGAGATACAGAGACTTTTCTTCTGTCTTCTACTCTCTCTCTTGTATGTTTTCATTAATGGCTCTTTCTTAACAACAGCTCAAAATCTCAGTTCTTCTTCAAGTTCCTGTAATCGAATCTGTGGAGGAATCTCGATTCCTTTCCCTTTTGGAATTGGAGGGAAAGACTGTTATCTCAACGACTGGTACGAAGTTGTCTGTAACACCACCACTTCTGGTAAATCCTTAGCTCCCTTTCTCTCTAACATCAATAGAGAATTAGTTAGCATCACTCTTCGAAACAACATCGACAGTTCATACGGAGTCGTTCACATCAAATCTCCAGTGACTTCCTCCGGCTGTTCTCAACGACCCCAAAAGCCTCTTCATTTAAACCTTACCGGTAAAGGAAGTCCCTTTTTCATCACCGACGCGAATCGTCTCGTCTCAGTCGGCTGCGACACTAGAGCATTGATTACTGACATTGAGTTTCAGATCACGGGATGCGAATCGAGTTGCAACCAAAACAAGAGTCGTCTCGACAAGATCTGTGGTGGTTACAGATGTTGTCAGGCCAAGATTCCGGCGGATAGACCGCAAGTAATCGGTGTTAGCTTAGAAAGTTCTGGTGGTAACACAACTCAAGGAAAAGACTGCAAAGTTGCTTTCTTGACGAACGAGACTTATTCTCCGGCGAATGTTACTGAGCCGGAGCAATTTTACACTAATGGGTTTACAGTGATTGAGCTTGGATGGTACTTCGACACATCCGATCCTCGTTTAAAGAATCCTGTGGGATGTGTGAATCTGACGGAAACTGGGATTGTCACGATCTTTTCACCGAGTTGTGTTTGCGAGTATGGTTACTTCTCTGGTTTTAGTTACAGTAACTGCTACTGCAATAATCTTGGTTACAGAGGGAATCCGTATCTTCCAGGTGGATGTATTGGTAAGATCTATTGAATTTTCTTCGTCTAATTTGCTTCAATGGAGTTTTATTTAGTGATTTTGGATCATTGATTTGATTCTGCTCTTTTTTGGTTTTGAGACATCAATGAATGTGAGGAAGAAAGAGGACGAAACAGCTGTGGAGAACAAACTTGTGTGAATCTCCTTGGATCGTATAGGTGCGAGCCGAAGGAAACAGAGAAGATCAAACCTGCGATTCAAGGTGAATCAATGGAGTTTATTTCTAGATTCTAAAGTCATATAACAGAGCGAAAAGGAGTGATGTTTATGGATTTTCGTCATTGTGCAGGTCTTGTTGTAGGTTTGGTACTGTTGTTCTTGGTTCTTGGGATATGGGGATTGATCAAATTCGTTAAGAAGAGAAGAAAGATTATCCAAAAGAAAAAGTTCTTTAAACGTAACGGAGGCTTATTGTTGAAACAACAGTTAACTACAAATGAAGGAGGTAATGTGGAGACATCAAAGATATTCAGCTCGAAAGAGTTGGAGAAAGCGACAGATAACTTCAACACGAACAGAGTCCTTGGACAGGGAGGTCAAGGCACTGTCTACAAAGGAATGTTGGTAGATGGACGAATCGTCGCTGTGAAAAGGTCTAAAGTTTTGGATGAAGATAAAGTTGAGGAGTTCATCAATGAAGTTGGTGTCCTCTCACAAATTAACCATAGAAACATTGTGAAACTCATGGGGTGTTGTCTCGAGACAGAGGTTCCCATCTTGGTGTATGAGCATATTCCAAATGGTGACCTATATAAGCGGCTTCAAGATAATTCCGATGATTACACGATGACTTGGGAAGTGAGATTGCGAATCGCTGTTGAGATTGCAGGAGCACTTGCTTACTTGCACTCAGCTGCATCTACTCCGGTGTATCACAGAGATGTCAAGACCACAAACATACTTTTAGATGAGAAATATCGAGCCAAGGTGTCAGATTTTGGTACTTCGAGATCTATAAACATAGATCAAACTCACTTGACAACTCTAGTTGCAGGTACTTTTGGATACTTGGATCCAGAGTACTTTCAAACTAGTCAGTTTACGGATAAAAGTGATGTTTATAGTTTTGGGGTTGTCTTGGTTGAGCTTATAACCGGAGAAAAACCGTTTTCTGTTATGCGGTCTGAAGAAAACAGAGGACTTGCATCTTATTTTATCGAGGCCATGAAAGAGAAAAGAGTTCTTGATATTGTTGATTCTCGGATCAAAGAAGACTGCAAGCTGGAGCAAGTGTTGGCTGTGGCTAAACTTGCTAGAAGGTGTTTAAGCCTAAAAGGAAAGAAACGGCCAAACATGAGAGAAGTCTCCATTGAACTTGAGAGGATCCGTACATCGCCTGATGATTTAAAGGTACATATCGAAGATGAAGAAGAAGAAGAAGAAAACTCCATGGAAATTAATATGGATGATTCTTGGAGCATTGAGATGACTGCTCCCGCTTCCCTCTTTAATCTATCCCACAAGTTAGATGCTGAGCCACTAGTACCTCATCAAACATGGTGATGAAGGAACCCGAAACACTGACAAAGTGTTGTTCAATTGTTTGATAAAGACAAAGTCTTTCGATGTTCTCAATTTGTATGATTAAGGCAGAAACAAAACAGATTGTTCTCAAAACCTTTTTGGCATTATATTCCATTACAAAAGATTTGCTTTAGTACAGTAACTGTGAACAATATTGGGACAATAAACTAAGTAAAATAAGAAAACAGTAAGCCATATGAATGTTTAGGCTCTGTTTACACACACAATGCATTAGGGAGACAAAAAGAGATCAGCTTTGGCTGATACTCTACAAGAGTCTCAGTTTTCCTTTGGCTTGAACATGTTTCATTTGACAAATTGCCTTCTCTTTTCCAGTCAACATTGAACACGACAAGTGAGTAGCGCCTAGAGTAACAGCAAAGTAGAGATAGATGGTGCAGAGGAATGTTAAAAGGACCATAGCAGTTAAAAGGAAGCGATGCCTCTTGACAACGGTGGAGCAGCTACCTAACTCATCCCATTGTTTCTTCAACACATGTGGCCTTCGTAACGGTGATGATACAATCCCATCACGAACCATGGCTTCCAAAACCGACTAATCTAGATTGAAAGACACCAACCTGAAATGACACGTGATACGAAAATCAAAAGCATTCTTCAATAGAAATCAACAGTATTTCACAAAAACAATCTGGATCGATAATATTTCAATAAACACGATTTGAAACAAAACGTGAACAGTCAAGGAAACAGATCGAATCAGGGAAAGAGATAACGAACAGGTGAGACAGAAAAAGGCAGATAAAACGATTATGGATCTGGAGAAGAAGAAGAAGAAGAAGAAGAAGAAGAAGAGCTGATTCCAGCTACGTCGGACAACGGAAACACCGTTTATTAGTTCCTGATTGGAAACGATTTATCAACTCCGGCGTATTTGCCAATCGTAGATCGCTCCTCCTCCGTGGAGTAGCGGCTAGAGCAAAAGAGGGGATTAGCCGGAAAACGCGGTTTCTCTCACAAACCCAAAAAGAACACAGTCCGTTACATTAAACCGGAAATTTAGGGAAATGATTTGAAATAAAATAAGAGAGAATCAGTCTGAACATGTGGGGGTTGTTATTATTCTAGCTTGGTTTTTAAAGTCTTCGACCCACATTACATTACTTTTTTATAGGGGTGGGCACATTTCCCGTCCCGTCCTATCCCGTC